>CH001414.1:87627-118157 GCA_000149265.1 Ciona savignyi | reverse complement strand
ATTTATTCAAATCTGCCCGAAAGAACTTTCGATCTACTTGAGGAAACACGCGCCGAAATCTTTGGACAGTCTGTCGACGATAGCGGATCAGTTTTTGAATGCACACGGCAGAAATCTGTCGTCAACTGGTAGTAGGGGTACATTAAGGACGATGTCGGACCAGTGGAATACTCCAGCAGATGTGAAGTGTTTTAGTTGTAAACCGTGCGGACACACGGCGAGAGAGTGCCCACAGCTAAAAGGTGACGCTAGTCGAAATGCCCGATGACGTCATAAGAAAACTTCCGGGTTGTAACTGTCAATTGGGAGACCGTTTGGTTGATATACACTGGTTGTACAGGGGTTAGTGTCAAGCGAGAATTTTTAAATGACTCCCAATTAACTGGTAGTAAAGGATTTGTGACTTTGTTAGATTCAACGACAGTCAATGCCGAGGTGGCGAATACTACGGTCGATACGCCGTTTTACAAGGGAACTGTCGAAACTTTTTGTTCGCTGAACACTTTGCATGACTTGATCATAGGTAACGTCCCTGGAGCTAGAAGTCCAGATGGCCCCTATCTAACTTGGAAAACGTCATGCGCCGTGCAAACAAGATTAGAAAAATTAAAGAAGGATGCTAAACCGCTAAAGATTCGTTAGGGTATTTCTGTGGACAGTGACCGATAAAGATGAATTCGAGGAAGCGCAGAAGGCTGACTCAACATTGGAATCGCTATGGACAGCTGAAGATACTCGCGTCAAAGGTGAGCAAGTAACGTCATTTAAGGTGGAAGAAGGTCTGCTGTATCGCATGTTTCAGCACCTAAGGGTTAATAATGGGAATTGGCTTCGTCAGCTTGTAGTACCCCAGAACCTTCGACCGAAAGTGTTAGAGATTGCTCACGAGTCTATAATGGGGGGGTCACATGGGTATTAGGAATACGTTTGATAAAGTAACGTCAAATTTGTATTGGCCTGGAATACGAGATGACGTAAAGCGGTTCTGTAGATCGTGTGATATATGGCAATGCACCGTTAATAAAGGCAGTGTAACGAGAGCGCCCCTACAGAAGATGCCCTCAATAGATGTGTCATTTAAGAGGGGTGGCAGTGGAACTGATTGCACCGATACATCCTCCAAGCGAAAGCGGTCACCGATTTGTTTAACACTAGTAGATTATGCCACGCGTTACCCAGAAGCCGTTTCGTTAAAGACTATTACGACTGAGGCAATGGCCGAAGCCCTCGTGGACATGTATAGCCGACTTGGAATACGCGATGAGGTGTTAAGTGATATGGGAGTCCAGCTTCTATCCGATTGCATGAGGGAGGTGGAGCGTCTACTGAAGATAAAACACTTGTCAACGACCCCGTATCATCCGATGTGCAACGGTCTTGTGGAGAAATTTATTGGAACACTTAAACACATGCCAAAACGTCTGTGCTGTGATGAATCGAAGCAGTGGCATCGTTACATAAATGCTTTGTTATTTGCCTACAGAGAAGTGCCACAGGAAGGAAGAGGATTTTCGCCCTTTGAATTGCTCTACGGACGGACAGTCCGTGGGCCAATGTCAATTTTAAGGGAGATATGGGCCAATGGCGCGACCGATTCGAGCGTGCAATGTAGTTATTGTTATGTGTTCAACTTAAAGCAGAGATTAGAAGAAACAATGAAATTAGCACAGGAGGAGCTACTTATGTCACAGATCAAGAACAGGCGTCATTTTGACAAGAAATCTAGACCGCGTTGTTTGGAAGAAAATGACCGTGTACTAGTTCTGCGTCCAACGGATAACAACAAACTTTTGATGCACTGGAAAGGGCCATTTGCGGTAGAGCGAAAAGTTGACTTAAACGACTATGCGTTAAACATAGCTGGAAAAAAGGAAAACTTTCCATATCAATATGCCAAAAGGTTCTATGCCAGGGAAGCCAGGGAATGGCAATAACAAGCATAGAAGCAGCTCAGCCAAGGCTTGCTGCACGATGTACGACGACAACGACGAGATACACGAATCGGAAGGAGAGGACCTCTTGGAACTGGGTCCACTTCCGTCTAACCAATCGGTACAGTAGACTGCGTGAAGCATAGGATAAAATTGACAGAAGATAAGCCGATAAGGAGCAAACTTTATCCGGTGCCGTTTAAAATCCGAGAAGAACTGGCCAAAGACATCAAAGAAATGCTACGTCTAGGGATAGTTCGACGTTCCAATTCACCGTATGCATCGGCGGTCGTCGTAGTGAAGAAAAATAATGGGACGAATAGGATTTGTAGTCTAGGGATAATTCGACGGTCTAATTCACCGTATGCATCGGCGGTCGTCGTAGTGAAGAAAAATAATGGGTGAATAGGATTTGTATTGATTACCGTAAGCTGAACAAGATTACCGTGTTTGATCCTGAGCCTATGGTACCGGCTGCGGATGTTTTCGAGAAGTTATCTGGGGATAAGTATTTAACTACCATTGATTTGACAAAGGGATATTGGCAAGTTCCCGTTGCGAAGAAGAATATCGGAAAGACTGCATTCGTTACAACGGAAGGAAGTTACGAATTTTTAAAGATGCCGTTTGGTATGGTTAATTCTGGTGCAACGTTCTTGCGCGCTATATGCGCGAATTGCTTAAGGGGATTGATCACGTGAACAACTATATTGATGACGTAATAGTACATATAAGCACACATCAAAATGTTTGATCGGGGCCGAACGTGTCGACTTTCTGGGGCATAATATTGCGGAAGGGGTGATATGTCTGCAAAGGGACAATGTACAGAAAATACGAGATGCGGCAAGACCTACGACGAAGCAAGAAGTCTGCTCATTTCTCGGCCTCACGGGTTACTACAGGGATTACATCCCTAACTATGCAACGATTGCGGTCCCTTTGACTGACCCAACGAAGAAGGGTTGGCCTAACACAGTAAGACGGGGTAAAGAAGAAGAAACTGCATTTCAGTCATTAAAGAAACACTTGACCGGCAAACCGATGTTAAGGCTGCCGGACACGAATAAACAAAAACAATTCGTACTGAGGACCGACGCGTCGTCGGATAACAATCGAAAAATAAGTGTCTCGGAATTGTGTGGTCGGTCAAGAGATTCTACATATATTTGTATGGTAAAGAGTTCGTACTACAAAATGACCATCAACCACTTGTATACCTGCAGGTATCTCTCTCCATGGAGAGCGCGAAATATACAAACAGTAGAGTTATTAGATGGACTATGTTTCTCCAGACCTATTGTATAAGATACGAATGTATAAAGTGGTCACTTAACGTTGGTGCGGACTTTATGAGCCGAATTAACTGATTTAAAGCGTGTTGTGCTGTGTTCTTCGGTTAAGCTGTATAAGTTCGTTTATTTATTTGTTGTGAATTAGTTTTGTGCGTTAATTTCGAAATCAGGTGATTTCGCTTAAATGAGATGTCACAAACTAGAATAAAACTAATTCTTGCGTATGTTTTTTTGTATTGCGCAACCTGACCTACTTTAAAACGTTGAAATATCGAAACCAGATAAGGATTTACAGATGTTACATTTACTGTCAAGTCTACCACGTCTAAGTTATGGATGAATAATTCTAAGTATAGTTCGGCTTATTCTTACTGACATCTACCATATAACTTCTAGGTTGTGTGATGAATCACCCAGGTGGCTCATATCAAAAGGCAGAGTCGAAGAAGGGATTCGAATCCTATACAAAATTGCTAAAGTTAATAAAGTGGATGAGGAATCTATGTTTGTTCTTGACAGGTTTCAAACTACCGCTATCAAATAAGTTATCCAATAGCGAGACCTAACTGTAAACCGTTTCTGCCTTTTATCTAAAAAGTTATGGGAGTTTTATCACAACTTTTGAACGATCGCACTATAACGCCCTAAAGTTTTTGTATTAGAATAAAGTTATTAGATTAAACAACTATTTCTTAGAACCGTTTGCTATTATTTACCACTTTAACGTATGATCGAAACGTATAGAAGTGGAATTCACTTAGTATGTATAGCAAAGTTGAATAAACCTGGTGTGGTTGGTTGTATTTATTCAAATAAAATAACCGGCCATCATAACGTGCACAGCTACCAAAGACAAACAGAAAAATCTAAAGGCGCGGAATGTATCGAGGAAGGAAAGACTTCAACTGGTAGCAATCACTTCGGAATATTGAGTACACTTCGGTATAGCGGACTGCGCATGCAGACGATCATCCTCGCATATGCTTGGTAGGTCTCGTTTGACATACTTTCACTAAAGATCTAGTAATTTGTGTTAAACCGTTTTATGCTATTAGTATTGAACGCAAAGATGTGTTCAAATAGTTTTTGTATGGCAATTAAAAAACACCGAGCAATTTTAATCTATACTGATTCAAAATACGTTCGGTATATGCCGTGACCATCAGGTACGTAGAATAGCAGTAATCTGATGCCTGTATGACCAGGATTGAAATGGAAGGTATTGGTTTAAATACCATATCATTTCCAGAATATAGCCAAACAATATATTTTTTGTAAAAAGTGGATTGGAAATTGATATTGGACGCATTAAAGTTTAATGTAACATATGGACACGTTATAAAGGTGTGTGACCTCCTGTGTGTACTACGGTATGACAATGAACGTTGCAAGTATGTGGGGGGAATGTCTATGTAAACACAACTCTGATGTGTGTTTTGGTGGTACCTTCCAACATTATGAACACAATTCTATGCAATAAGTTCGGCCGTAGCGTTGTTATCTACACCTCGTTCCTGTTATGTGGCGTTTTTTGCTTTGCTATGTACGTTGCACCTGAAGGTAAGCGTGTTTGCCGTCGTTAGGCTTTATATCAAATAATATAAATGGTGTTGGAGATGAGCATCTGAATATAAAAGCTCGTATAATATAATAATATGAGCGTTGCATGTAGCCTACTGCATACATCATTGATTGATTATAAAACTTTTAACCAAACGGTTTCTATGTTTAATGTAGATTGGAAATTGTTATCTCTAATTTTGTTCCTACTTGGTCGTGAATTCAGTCACATCCCATTCAGTGCATTGTTCCTCTACACTATCGAATTGTATCCAACTCTTATGCGGTGAGTTTTTTTCCGATCTTATTAATATTTAACCACAGTAACTTGTACAGGTCTAATCTATTATATCCTAGACCAAAATCTATTATCCCGATTGTGAATCGCCTATACGCTAAAGCAAGTATTTATGGGTTCACTTCAATTCAATTTTGAATTTACTCATGTCCAGTAGCCAGGTTATTGGGAACACGTTATCAAAACTGGTTGTTGGAAATCCTAACTGGCATACCATAGTTTGCATTAAGTTTAATTTTTTTAAGAACCCAAGGGTAATTCCCACTAACGTGAAAAACGTAAAAACGAGGCAAATTTTTGGTAAAGCGATTGCATTTTATTTTTACCAAGCTTACCATCACCCACTGTGTCCACCGACAAACATCAAAGGATACATCAACACGACAATGGAAAAGCTCATTAGGTCGATTGTAGAAACGCTCATTTTGTGTTAAAATTTTACAGATCGACGGCGACTAACTACGGTAGTGCAATGGCGAGAATCGGAGCCATCATAGCACCCGCTATTGCTGGACTTCAAATCATCCACCCTTCCGTGCCCTATGTTACCTTCAGTGCACTTTCCTTCGTTTCAGGTCAATACTGGTTGTACGACCAATTTGGATTTTTACCCTGTCCAAGAACAACTGCTTTATTTGTACGCTCTCACCATTTTTTTAATATCTACTGATACAGGGCCAAACTGGCCATTTACGGTTTCTGATAAATTAAGTAGACTCCGCCTTTTGAATAAATGGGGCGTGTTTGATATATTTTGTTCGCAGGATTGTTAATAATGCTTCTTCCTGAAACACTGAAGGCGAAATTGTTTGAAGGAATGGAAGAAGCGAATGAGTTTACCGTATCTAACCCGGGTCCCCTTCTTAAACTTTTTCGACGGCTCTTTTGATTTGCTACAATGTTTATTTGCATTTAAAGATAGTTTATAATACTAATCTAAACAATATTTGACTATAGAACATACCGCTGTATATAGCTTGATTAGTAAAAAATATATACAAGTTTACCTGTTTAATAAGTCATGATTGAGCCCTGGCAACTCCAAAAGCAGTGGCGAAAATTCCTCTGGGATGTTAAAAACATAAAAGGAGATAGTGTTTCAGAAATTAAGCGAGCATCGCGCTTGACAGAAAGTTCAAATTCAAATTAGATCTGAAGAAAGGTTGGTCTGTTGACCCGCGTTGTTTAACATGCAAGAAAGTTTAAAAATGATCTTATGAATTTTTTTTTGTTAAGCCAAAAAAAAGCAAAATTGTGCACTTGGTGCGAGTTGGTGGCCTTAGGCCGATCCCCTCGTGCAATGTGGAAATTAATCCACCTAGAAAATTAATTACCTAATTTATGATGGTAACAGACATGTTATATGTCATTGCCAACTCTTACAATGAATTATCGGATTGGAACCGCAAGAATTGTTAGATGACACTGTATCGGATGTAAACAACTTTCTAACGTCACAAGATGGAAAATAACCCAGTTTACCTCTTGATCCCTCACCCATAAAGAATATAAAGCTTGATTATAAGGCACTATTATTTGAGGCGTTCAACTAATTATTCTTCCTATCTCTCCAATGAAAACTGATTTTACAAAAACTGCTGTCACTCAAAATCTCGACATAGGAAGTCCTAGATTTTTTTTACAATTTAAAATTAAAGCTTGGATCTGCAACCTAAACTCAAAACCTCCAAAGTTTTACTTAAAAATGGAGGCGTTCAACTAATTATTCTCCCTATCTCTTTAATGCAAACTGACCTCACAAAAACAGCTGTCAATTAAAATCCTGACATAGAAAGTCTTAGATTTTTTTCACAATTTAAAATTAAAGCTTGGATCTGCAACCTAAACTAAAACCTCCAAAATTTTCCTTTTTTTAGCCTATACCAGTGGCGTACCTAGCCGGGGGGACAACGTAGACACTGTCTACCCAAGATTCTGGGACAATTAAAAAAAAAGAAATGAAAAAATAAAGATTATGAGGCGATATTAAATTTCTCCGTAATTCTAATTACGCGAGTCATCTTTTAAAGTATTCAGAGGTTTTAACAAAGCGATCTTTCGTCGTTCTCTTCGAATTACCGCGTAAATCGCATTCCAAAATAAAAATATTGCTTTGCTTGCAAAATGACACGTTTGCGTCTTTTTGACCATTAACTATTACGTAATCATAGACTTACAACGCGTGTTTTTAAATGTTCTTTTATTATCACCGATTACATTTGCGGAGATTGTAATCAGTCTAGGCAACACGGAAATTAAGACTACATGCCGGTCAGTATCTTACTTGCACGAAGGTTGTAGATGTTAAGGTGTTTTCATATCAAACCATTTGTTCGAATGATTTAATTTTTTTGGCGTATTTCTAATTTGATTAAAAACACACAACAGAGCATTATAACACTGTCATTCGTCAGAATTCCACGTGCCACAGTCCGGTAATATATGAAACTACGGAAATACGAATATCAATACGGAAGGTTTAAAAAAATGCTATTGCAGGCTTACCGCTAATGGTGCAATATAGCTGAAATATACGACATGGTTGATTTAAAACCTTTTGTTTTTTTGACGGCACGAAATTGTATGTACTTATAAACGTTTAATTGCGGCTCTAAACAAAATGGCGTTTAGTCCAGATGTCAGTCAAAGCTCCGAGAGCCTGTAGGAAACCGCAACTCGTGGTGGTCTTTATTCCTTTGATGGGGGGGGGCTTATCGCGCTCGCTCTCTCCAGGTGCAGATGTCTGCGTGGTTCACTCTCGGAGATTTGACTGACATTTGGACGAAACAGTATTTCATATAATAATTTATTTGATTTGCAAAAGGGATAGTGGGTGATCGTTCGAATAATAAAGGACTTTCAGTGATGGATTTTTATTATAGTGCGCATTACCGGAATATTTTTTTATATATTACCAGAATATTTTTTATATATATAACATATTTATGTCCATTTAATAATGTTGAAATAACAATCGTAACATTTCTGGAAAGTTTTTTTGTAAATTTCCATTACATTTTTTATATATTACCAGAATATTTTTTTTATATATAACATATTTATGTCCATTTAATAATGTTAAAATAACAATCGAAACATTTCCGGAAAGTTTTTTTGTAAATTTCCATGCTTTCTGGAAAAGTTTTACACAAATTCCATAATATACCTGTATTGTCACATCACCACTATAAAATGCACATCAACACATGTTGACCGTCATTGCAAAATATCAAACCGTTGCAAAGAAGTTGTATAATAATGTCAAAAATTACAAGTTTCTTTAGGCGAACTTCGGAGTGTAAATTAAGGCAGGATTCGGGGAGCCAAACCCCCCCTAGGCCGGTTGAAACAATTACTGTGCCAACTGATGAGCCTTCAGTGTCGATGTTACGCGCTTCCAATAACTTCATCATAGATCCTGTCGATAGGTGTAAAGCTTTGCAAGAAAGTTCCGATAGAAATTTGCTTGTTCAGGATTTTGTTAAAAAAGGGCTTTGTCGACCGTCGGAGAGTGATATGGTATCTGGGTTCTTTCCCGTTTTGAACGGTCGCCACTTTTATCCGCGATGGTACAAGTTGTATCCATGGTTGGAGTATTCTCCAAAAGCTGATAGTTGCTTTTGCTTTCCGTGCATGCTTTATTCGATAAATAGTTCGTCTCCTTTCTGCAATGTGGGAATTAATTCATGGAAACGTTGCGATTTTAAATTTGAACGGCACAGTGATACCGCTACACATAAAAACAATGTACAGTCGTGGCAGGCAGACCTCGCACAAACTCAACCCAAGGTCGATGAGTTAATTTCCCATCAACGTGCGGAGAAGCGTAAACGAGACGAGGAAATGATGGAGTTAAATAGGGCAGCATTGACACGCATAGCTCACCTTATTTTAACTTTAGTCCGCCAAAATTGCCCGCTTCGAGGCCACGACGAATCAGCTTCTTCATCAAATAAGGGCAACTTTTTAGAATTTTTCGAAACGTTAGTGACCTATGACCCCGTTCTGTCAGAATGGCGAACTAAATCTACGCAACGAAATGCTACATATACAAGTCCCCGAATTCAGTTGGAAATCCTTGGCCTTCTTTCCGATTATGTAACACAATCAATTATTGAAAATATAAAGCACCGCTCTGACTATTGCTACACCATAATTGTGGATGAAACCACGGACATTTGCTGCCACGAGCAGATGTCCGTTTGTGTGCGTTATGTAGACCCAGATGGCTGCATATGTGAGCGATTCCTCAAATTTGTTTTGTGTGAACGTGCAAACGCTTCTGTCATATCTTCCAACATCGTAAGAGTCATAAAAGAACTTGGTTTAGACATCCAACATCTTGTCGGACAGGCATACGACGGAGCCGCTACTATGGGCGGTTGTTACAGTGGTGTGGCGACCCGCATCATTGCTGAAAATCCAAAGGCGGTATATGTGCATTGCTTTGCACACCGATTTAACCTGGTTATTTTGGGAGGGTTACAACAGATGGATTGCGTGTTGGAGTTTTTCGAGAAGTTGCAACAAGTATATGCCTTTTTTAATCGGAGTCCGCTCAAAACATCTATATTTGAAGACGAGCAGCGCAAAGCAAATGTTAAGGTAAGGCACCTAAAACAACTTTGCGATACACGCTGGCTTGCAAGAGACGACGCCCTTCGCACATTCTTAGACATACAAATGCCATTGCTGTCCACACTTTCGCGTCTTCAGAGAGGGGTTGATGACATTGGCGATCCCAGTTCTAGACATAAAGCACAATCGTTTTATCAATACTTTGGGTCTTTGGATACAGTTGTTACCGCCTTATCGATGCGTCACATCCTTTCAATGACCACACCGCTTCATACTGAGTTGCAACGACCATATCTAGACCTTTTAAAGGCAAGTGAGATGATAGTCGGACTAAAGGATCAAATGAAACACTTAGTTTCTGCTAAGTGTAATGTGTTTCAAGAAATATATTCAAAATCGACTCAAAATCTGGCTTCACACATTAGAGACGAAAGGATGAGAACGACTCGTGGCCAAACTGTGCAGCGCAGTGAAAATGACCACAAAGCAATTTTCGACACAATGGTAATGAAACTAATCAGTTTATTGGACACACGATTTTCTTCGCAGACATGTGAACCTCTGTCTTCGCTATCTGCTCTCTGTTCTTTGTTCGCCACTGAACGAGATATTTACTTTCAGTGTTTTCCAGAAAGTGAGTCTTCTGTCCACAGCAAACTTTCGTGGTTGGCAGTGTTTTTCCACTTGGATGCGTGCGACGTTATATGTCAATTCGATCTGGTTTGCCGTCTGTTTCATACGAAATCAGTCAATGTAAACAATATCAAAATGTTGGCCAAGATAGCAACACAAATGAAGCTGGCGAACAGTTACCCGGAAATTACCAAATTATTTCTAATCGCAGCCACTCTACCTGTAACTTCCGCCTCTGCAGAACGATCGTTTTCCAAGCTGAAGCTGATTAAAACATCACATAGATCAACAATGGGCCAAGAATTTCTAAATCAAACAACCTTGCTTTCTTGCAATAGAGACATTGACATACCTTTTACCAATATCATCGCACAGTTCACCTCTAAAACTCGCCGTCTTAAATTTTAAACATGCCTGCTTCGTGCTTTTGTATAATTACTTTTTGCAGTTCATTTTTAGTCCCGAATTGTAACAAAATCTTCTAATAATTACATCCATTGTACAGTTGTTGTGTTCATTTCATGTACGTTATTTCCTTCGACCACGTTGTTCACTAGAATAAACCATTTGGATTAGCTTTGCGTCATTAGTGATGAGAGCGGTTTCCTGCTGTCTGTGGAGGGAAAAAAGCTAAAAATTTTTTTTCGCGCTTACGCGCGAAATAGAGTGCTCGCTTCGCTCGCGGTTGTCTACCCGGTTACAGAATCCTGGGTACGCCACTGGCCTATACCCCTTTATACTTTAGGAACTTTTCCCCAACAAAACAGCAAGCAGATGCACTTTCAAAACCTTTATTTCAAAAAGCACTGCTCCACTATTACAAAAATTTACCGCTAAATATGAAAACAGGGGCGCAGCCTGGTACATGCTGCTTTCAACCAAACAAACATTGGGGAATAACCATCATTGTTATTCAGCAAAACACTTGTTTAAAGACAATGACTAAGAGAAGCAACAACTCGTCATCACCTCCTGCCGCACATAGAGGTCTTAATAGATTATATGCCATCTATCAGCACGTACGTGAACTACCCGTACCTTCTTAGGCTAAGCCAATACAAATCGAAAGAAAATTTAAAGATAAATCCATTTTTTTTGCTGATAGTTTTGTTGGAACATTTTTCGGGAGTTTGTAAATTGTATTTAGGCTTTTGATTAGTAGATGGTTCAGATGTTAACTGAAATGTGGTAAATAGCCCAACAGAATACCGCACCGCAGTCATCCCAAAATACCACGAAAAATAAAAAATGGTAATTGGCATTATTGTTTGCCTTAAGTTATTTCACGCTAAAGAATCCCGATGTACGAAGGGGTACCAGCTAAAAGGTTAAAAATTTAGAGTGTTAGGGGTTAGGTTGCAGATTCAAGCTTCAAGCAATATAGTAAGCACACGCTAAATGCAGTTCAGGGACTGTATTGCCAAAACTAAAGGGGACGAGACTAAAACCTATATAAAAAGGTTAAATCACTCATGCATACTGCTGTAGTGACGTAATAACTCTACACATACTCTTTAAAGCCTAAGCAGTATCAGAGCTGTTGGCCGGAAAAGGAAAATAGTCTAAATATCAACAGTCGAAATTTCAAGAAATTGTTTTTTTTTCCACTACGTGGTATACCACTGAAGTGTTTAGTGTTTATTACAATTAGCTTGTTATTAAGTTGCAACTTTAGAGTGAGAGTGTTGATCCCAGAAACTAAACCAAACCAAGCGAAAATTACGTTTCGTCGCACAAGAAGAATTTTTCTATTGTTTACTACATTGTATTATACGCCATAGGCACGGCCGGATGGTAATTTCTATATATCACGTACAGGTAGCTTAAAAATGTTCCAGCAGAAATGTTATAAGGCGGGTGTCTTTCTAAATGAAGTAACTACTCAACGTAAAAGAGCGTAAAATATTAACAGATATAGCAAAAAAATCTTTTTCGAGTCGGTAAAACAGCTTTCCCCGGTCGGAATCTTTTTTGCCGTTAAACAAGGGGAATCGTAAGCATCGCAAAAAATGCCGATTGCCTAAAAAGATTTGCCGATCGGAATAAAAACGGTTTGCTGATTCGCGGTTGCGCATGACTGGTTGACGCAAAAAAAGTTTTTGCCGTTGGTTAACTATTTTTATACATTATGTAAAATAGTTAATTAGCATTTTATGAGGTTTTTGTTAAGCAAAGTACAATAATACCAATATAAACAACAACCCGTAAAAACGCCGTCTTCTAGTAATTACCGTGAATGTTCAGAACAAAATGTTTCGGAGTTAATTGTTCATTAAGTTCCATGACACCTTTACAACAGGTTCAGTCAGAAAAAAATAAGATTTATAGGCCCACTTTATTAAGGCCGAATGCCGCTAGCGTTAGCTAATATTATGAATTAATGTAAGGTTTTTAAATTGTATTGTTGTTTTGCTTTGTGTGTTTTTTTATTTGTATCAGTTTTTTTCCTTTTTTTGTGTCAATTTGCACTTTATCTCTGACAGAGGGCCGGCAACCTTTGGAATGCAGTATGCTAGTTTAATGATATCATAACAAAAGAAACTTCACGTGCCAACCAATGTTATGAACGATTTGCATAGTGAACAATCTAATATGAATAATAGTAGTTAAGACTGTTGATTTGCATGCTTTACGAATTGTAAAGTAAGTTTGCTTATACTATAGATTTTTGGTTGCGGGTCATATCAGGGGGCGTGGCATGAAAAAACATCTCGCGTGTCAGGGTTTGCCGAAACCTGATTAATGATCACTGATTTTAAGTTGCAACCCTGGGGGCATTTTTGCAGATTTTCCCCGCGAGTATGATTGATTGTTGGTTTCCGCGACTGCAAGCACTGATTTGTAATTTTCACTGTTTGTTTACGCTCCTTTATTGTTGTCCAGTTTGAATGGATTTGAAAAGTTAGTTCTTGTTCTACCTGCTGATATATTTTTCTTGTTTTTATTGAGTATTGAATGTTTTAAGAGTTTTTCTACCGAGTAGCAGTTCCCGCGTGTCACAGTTTTTTTTATATTATTTTAGTTGTATTAATGTTTTATAATTTATTAAAGCACCCTATCGTATTGACGTTTTGTATACAGTAGACTAAGGCAGTCAGGTCTCACGATTGACCGTTAAAACAAGGTTCTGAGACCACACTAAATGTAAAAGGCGCGACATATGCGAGCGCTATATCTGGCCTTAATTTGTATGTATTTTCAGGACAGATAAAATAAAGTCGTACAAATAAACCTATCGACGTTTAATTCAAAATGAACAAGGCTGTCACCTATGCTGACGTAATAAAGCACATTGGTTGGGGAAGGTACCAACAATTATGGATATTGTATTCATTTGTTCTTGGCTTAGTAACCGGTATAAACGTGCTGTCATCCATATTCATTGCATATCCCATCCCATTTGTCTGCGATTCACCGATGGAAAAGCTGTGGAACCAGGTATTTACAGTGATACCCTTAATAACGCTTTTTATTATCGGAATTTATATTGTGTATGGCAGAACCCATCATTTCACTGCATCCAGACAATTTCGGTTAAGTACCTTGTCCAAGAACTCAACCGACTAGCTAGCGATCAGTTTCCAACATCCAATCCATTCGGGCTGTAAAGGCGAGTACACGTCAACCGGAAAGGCGAAAGTACGGTCGAGACCCGCCCAAGGCTGATATTTAATACCGCTCTTGTTATTGTCTTATAAACAGTATATATAGGTAAATAATATATTGTTTGCCTAAATTGCATTTATAACGAGCATAGATAAAAAATGCTATATATTTTGGACATTCTAAATAATCTGCCTGTTTAATCAAAAAAAATTTAAATATGAAATATTTTAAAGATGTATTTAACGTAGACATGCAATGGAACAGTACACAACACATCGATATCATTTGTACCAATCGAGCAAAACTCCAATCACTTGGATCAGTGTAGAATGTAAGAAAATGTTTTGGCATTTTGTGTTTTGACATTTTGTCTTAAAATTACTTTTTACTTTTAAGGTACCACCCGTCTTCAACGCATATCAACTGTACAAACTGGGACAAAAATATGTCCATCGAGGGAAGTTTAACTATCAAAAAACGCGAAGAAAAATTTGTTATTATTCTAATTAAATGAAAGCGGCTTCCGGGTTTAGTTTATTGGTTTTTCATTCCGTTAAAAATAACAATTAAAAGAAACATGTGCTTAATATATAACAAAATTAAAAGCGGTTGAAAGCGAAAAAATTGTAAGATTTTATTTATTAAGCTGTAAGATTTTAACGTTGTGAAAGGGGGTATTGGTCAAGTATATGCGTTTGTGGCCTGTGGGTTGAACTCACGCCACTTACTACGTACGATTCCTTCTTATTAACAATTTGAGCGCGCAACCACTTTAAGATGTAAGATTTTAACGTTATCAAAGGGGATAGTAGTCAAGTATATGAGTCCGCGGCTGGAACTCAAGCCACCGCTATGAAATAAACAATAATAATGCACAGGTCATACCATGCAGCGAACACCGGTTCGTAAGCGACGGGTTTGTTTCAACATCAATCGTCATAGACTTCGATATTACTTGCGAAAGAACGTGGATCAACTACATGTTGCAATCTGTGTTCATGGTTGGCGTATTCGGCAATGGGATAATATTCGGAAGACTCGGTGACAGGTTTGCTACCTAAATTCAACCATTATCCCGTGCTAAGATACGTACACTAGTATTTGTTATTGCTACATCAGATTTAACAGCTAAATGTTTTTCGAAATATTAACCGGAATTCATTGCAAGGTACGGAAGACGATCTATAATACTTGTGATGGCTTGCTCAACGGTCGTTGTTACATTGTGTTTAGCTTTTATTCGTGATCTAATTGTGTACGCGATTTTACGGGGATTGGTGGGGGTCTTCTGCTTTGTGGCAGCCATCTCATATGTACTTAGTAAGTAGGCATTGCTCTTTATTGTAACTAGACAGTTTTAACCACCACTATTTGTGAAACCCATATTACTATGTTTCTGCATACACCAACGGTCGGGTTTCCTGGTTACTTATATCAAAGTGTATATTGTTTGTTTCTGGAAGCCGAAAGTAATGGGTTGCCGAGTTACTAATTCAAACTTGTAATCCATATTCTATGAATAATGTCTTTAGTTGGTACAAAAAAAACTACAAGAATAACGAACAAATCGACTGTAAAAAAAACAGCATCGAAATTTGCGTAGAAAACGACATTTGCGTAGAAAAACGACCAACGTTGGTAGATTTTGATTTTACACTATCCTGTTAGAGAACTCACTATACATCCGTAACGCTACGTAATGCATATTTATTATATTTAAAGCTTCAGAAACCGTGAAGCCCTGTCACCGAGCACTTGGTATACATATGGGGGCCATGGGCTTTTCCATTGGAGGTATGGTGTTGGTGTTACTGGCTTATATATGGAGGGAATGGACAACACTTCAGATCGCTACTTCATGTTGTTCAATACCCGCTATTGTCATTTGGTGGTATGTGTTTTCTGCATTTATTTAGTTTTAATTTTTGTAGTGTGATATGAAATCTTGGTTTTATGGTATACATTGATTGATCGTTACTGCCAAGTCTACAACGTCTAAGTTATATATAAACACCTCTAATGTTTTTATGTTCGAACTTTCAATATCATGTTTTAGTGACGCAAAGAATGTCCGAAGACTGGATAAGTGTGTCTCGTTCCTTAATTCCCCAAAATAGTTTGCATGGAACAACAAATTTTGCACTAGCAATTTGGCTATGCCTGTACATGGTTGTTTTTTGGAGACCACTCAACATGCGATGTCTCTATTCCTTAATTAAAAACAACTTTACCACTAGCAATTATATAGGCTATATGTGTACATGGTTGTTTTCTCCAACTTTGGGTTACAAAACGAATTATTCTTACTTACATCTACCATATAACTTCTAGGTTGTGTGATGAATCACCCAGGTGGCTCATATCAAAAGGCAGAGTCGAAGAAGGGATTCGAATCCTATACAAAATTGCGTGGATGAGGAATCTATGTTTGTTCTTGACAGGTTTTAAATTACCGCTAATAAATATGTTATCCAATAATGATTTTATGACCTAAGTGTATAAAACGCTTCAGTATTTTATTTATAAAGTTATGGGAGTTTTATGAAAAACCTTGAATGATAACACTCTAAAGCCCCGAAGTTTTTCGTATTAGAATAAAGTTAACAACTATTCTTTAAACCGTTTGTTATTATTTACCACTTTAACATATCATCGAAACATATAGGAATGCTTTTCGTCTATTATTTATAGCAAAGTTGAATAAACCTGGTGTAAATGCTGTATTTTGTATTTATGTATTCAAAGAGTGTAGTTGTATTTATTCAAAGAAAATAACCGGCAATCATAACGTGCACAGCTACCAAAGACAAAGAGAAAATTCTAAATGCGCGGAATGTATCGAGGAAGGAAAGACTTCAACTGGCAGCAATGACTTCGGAATATTGAGTACACTTCGGTATAGCGGACTGCGCATGCAGACAACCATCCTATATGCTTGGTAGGTCTCGTTTGGCATACTTCACAAAATTTTAAACTACTCATACAAAATCTTTTGTTAATTGCCGTGGCCATCAGGTACGTAGAATAGCAGTTTTCTTATACCTGTATGACCAGGATGAAATGGTACCTGTTGGTTTAAATACCATAGCATTTCCAGAATACAGCCAAACTAAATCGTTTTGTGAAAAGTTGATTGGAAATTGACCTTGGACGCATTGCTTTTAATGTAACGTAAGAACATGTTATAAAGGTTTGTGACCTCCTGTGTGTACTACGGCATGACGATGAACGTGGCAGATATAGGGGGCGATGTCTACGTAAACACAGCTGTGATGTGTGTTCTGGGGATACCTTCCAACATTATGAACGTAATTCTATGCAATAAGTTCGGCCGCAGAGTTGTTATCTACACATCCTTCCTGTTATGTGGTGTTTTTTGTTTTGCTATGTACGTTGTACCTGAAGGTAAGCGTGTTTGCCGTCGTTCGGCTTTATATCGAATAAAATAATTGGTGTTGGGTATAAACATCTGGATATAAAAAAATCTTAACGTATAATATAGTAATATGAGCGTTGCATGTACTACATACATCATTGATTGATTATAAAACTTTTACCGAAAGGTTTCTATGTTTAATGTAGATTGGAAATGGTTATCTTTAATTTTGTTCCTACTTGGTCGTGAATTCAGTCACATCCCATTCAGTGCATTGTACCTCTACACTATCGAATTGTATCCAACGCTTATGCGGTGAGTTGTTTTTTTCAGATTTAATTGTCATTTAACCACAGTAACTTGTAAAGGTCGAATCTATTATCCTAGACCAAAATGGTACGGTGATTGAGAATCGCCTTTGCTAAACCTAGTATTTATGGGTTCACTTTCATTACATTGAGATTTTACTTATGTCCGGTAGCCAGGTTATTGGGTACACGTTATCGAAAACTTTTGGGAATCCTAACTGACATGCCCATAGTTTGCCTAGAATTTTTTTTAAGAACCCAAGGCTAATTCCCACTAACGGAAATAAGGTAAAAACTAGAGAGTGTAAACCACGTGTTTAACCACCACTATTTGTAAACCACTTGTTGTAGGCCATAAACTCATGCTACAGGGTCCCTAACCACAATTTGTATTTCATACACTGAGTATATGTAGTTTGTTTCTGCAAGCATAAACGCATGGGTCCCAGAGTTATCAAGCTTCTTTTCCATGTGTAGTTACCAAACTTCTTTTCCATGTGTAGTTAAAAAAGAATAAACGTCTTAAATTTACGAACATTTTCACAACAAATATTT
This sequence comes from Ciona savignyi, assembly GCA_000149265.1. NCBI lineage: Eukaryota > Metazoa > Chordata > Ascidiacea > Phlebobranchia > Cionidae > Ciona > Ciona savignyi. The sequence goes on along the minus strand of CH001414.1, from coordinate 100,017 downwards.
TAAATTAAACCTTCTTTTCAAGCGCTGAAGTGAAATGAAGCTAAATTGCCAAAACAGTCCGATTTAGTTTTTCATGTGTCAGGGAATTCCCCTAGGTTTAGTAGATAAGTTTCTGTTTTTACATATGTGGGTCATGTTATGTAACAATTCTTAAAGTTTTAATCTGATTTGTCGACTGCTTGTCTTATTTGTCAGTGCGATATGGCATGCCAGTCACAAACGTAATTCAGGGACATATCGTCGTTTTTAACGTAATTACCCTAAGTAAATGTTTTCTTTCCTTTAATTGGCACAAAGTGTCTATATAGTCCAATCATTTCGCCAAATCTGATTAAAATTAGAGCAGCCGTTCCAGCGCTATATGCCCCAAAAAGCTAATTTATGTGGAAAAAAACCTTTTGGATTTTAACGTCTCAGGGGAATTCCCCTGGATTCATTACCCAAAATTTTGGTTTCTTCGTATCCAAACCATGTTCTCTTACAAATGTCAAATTTTCATTACGATTTCATTATTCCTTTTGGCAGATGTCGGGGCGACATGGCATGCTTGTCACAATCATGATTTGAGAACAAAATCTTATTTTTAGGGTATTTCCCTAAGTACTTTTTTTATTTCTTCTAAGTGTTAAATCAGTGACTAATGCACTTACATTCTACCAAATCTTATTCTAATTGGAGCAGCTGTTTAAGCGCTATGCCACAAAAAGCTAATTTTTTTAATAAAAAATACTGTTTTGGTTTTTAACCTCCCAGGGGAATTCCCCTTGATTTATCACTCAACATTTTGGTTTCTGCATATCTAGACCATGTTGTCTAACAAATGGCTAAGTTTCATTACGATTCCATTATTCCTTTTGGTATATGTCGGGGCGACATGCCATGCCTGTCACAATCATGATTTGAGAACAAAATCTTATTTTTAGGGTATTTCCCTAGGTAATTTTTTTATTTTTTCCAAGTGTTAAATTAGTGTCTAATGCATTTACATTCTACCAAATCTTATTCAAATTGGAGCAGCCGTTTAAGCGCTATGCCACAAAAAGCTAATTTTTTTTATAAAAAATACACCTTTTGGTTTTTAACCTCCCAGGGAAATTCCCCTTGATCTATCACCCAAAATTTTGGTTTCTGCATATCTAGACCATGTTGTCTAACAAATGGCTTAATTTTATTACGATTCCATTATTCCTTCTGGTAGATGTCGGGGCGCCATGCCATGCCCTGGTTCCAAACCAAATTCAAATAGGATTTTTTTTGGAAAGAACAAAATCTTATTTTTAGGGGTATTTCCCTAGGTAAATTTTTTATTTTTTCCAAGTGTTAAATCAGTGTCTAATGCACTTACATTCTACCAAATCTTATTTAAATTGGAGCAGCTGTTTAAGCGCTATGCCACAAAAAGCTATTTTTTTATAAAAAATACCGATTTGGTTTTTACTCTCCCAGGGGGAATTCCCCTTGATTTATCACTCAACATTTTGGTTTCTGCATATCTAGACCATGTTGTTTAACAAATGGCTAAGTTTCATTACGATTTCATTATTCCTTTTGGTAGATGTCGGGGCGACATGCCATGCCTGTCACAATCATGATTTGAGAACAAAATCTTATTTTTAGGGTATTTCCCTAGGTAATTTTTTTATTTTTTCCAAGTGTTAAATCAGTGTCTAATGCACTTACATTCTACCAAATCTTATTCAAATTGGAGCAGCTGTTTAAGCGCTATGCCACAAAAAGCTATTTTTTTTATAAAAAATACCGTTTTGGTTTTTAACCTCCCAGGGGAATTCCCCTTGATTTATCACCCAAAATTTCGGTTTCTGCATATCTAGACCATGTTGTCTAACAAATGGCTTAATTTTGTTACGATTCCATTATTCCTTCTGGTAGATGTCGGGGCGCCATGTCATGCCTATCAAACCTTTGACGAAGAAAAAAAAGAAAAAAAAAACAAAAAAGAAAAAAAAAAACAGACAAAAACAATATGTGTCCCAATTTTTCAATTGGGACCCATAATAAGGGCAAAATTAATGGTAGTGAAAACACCCTATAAATCGTGTTCTTAACCTGTAACTGTTCACTGTTAATCGCATAACAGAAAGAAAACCAATCTGTGTTGGCTGAGTTGCAATAAGACTTAGAGCCTTAAAGACAGGCTTCCAGCTAGGAGTTTGGAAAACCAGTAAGAGTAAAGAAGCGATCGCCGGGCACCATTACCCTTATAGCAGCAAGTAGAGGCTGCAAAATATGTCCGGTCCGATCGTCTAGCGGTTAAGTGCGTCGCCTTTCAATCGAAAGGGGTTGCAGGTGCGAAACTGGTCGCTAGCTAGTCGGTTGTATGCTTGGGCAAGGCACTTTACGGACATTGACTGAACCCAGCTGATTAATGGGTTGTACCAAATTGAAGGAACGTGTCTATCATATACAACACACTGCAATAGCTCCGGTAACCGGACGATGGGCGCGAGGTGATCTGACGATTGCCCGTGTGATAACCCCATATTTTTTATATATAGATTGCCCGTGTGATAACCCCCCCATTCACGGGGATAAACATGAATATCCTATCCTATAATATAATCAGAATTCTGGACTCGTTACCAGACTGGCAGACTCTACAGCCATTTTAAGCAACGTGTTCACAAGGCCAATTTTAAAGTGGCCAAAACTGCTGCCTATAATATAGCCTTGTTTTTAGTCATAGTGGCCATTTTATGTCGGTTTTACCCTCAAAAATAATATTTGCTCTAATTTGGCAGATATATGCGCCTATTGTTGGTACTAGATCTGGCCTGAGGTTCCCCAACTAACAGACCTCAGCCAAAACTCTAATGATTGCAATCCGACTTTTTACAAAAGATTTCTTCTGTATTGTTATAATGCAAACTGAGACAGTAACATACATGCGTTTAAACTTATTCTTTATACATGCCTGGAGATATGGTTTCAAGCAGGCAGTGCAGGACCGCATCCCACATCCCAGGACGCGTTTCTGATACTAATTAATGCAATTAGTTTACACACTAAACTTCATCTTGCCACGTATGGCGTAATGTGGGGAGGCATGTATATGAAGTGTTGTTTCTGAGATTATAGTCGGTTTTCGCCCAGAGGAAATGATTGTCTAGGGAACAGCCGTGCGCGCATTAAGCGCCCACTTCAACAAGTTTAATATAACTTAACCCTTTGACCACGACGGAACTTTTGCCGTTTTTGGCAATTTTAAGTAAGGTTGCTTTGACCTCGTTTGCTGCGAATACTGCTGGACTTTTAAATCACTGTCGGCCTCGATCATGCTGGCAGCCTGATCGGCTTAAAACTACCGCGAAGTTTCCATATTTCTTTCGAATATCAAATAACAATTGAAAAACAAAGTAAACAAAGGCGAAAAAATGAATAAATATCAATAGTAATTAGCAAATATCATAAACACATATGTATACATATATCGTTGAAAAATTTAAAAATGACTGGAAAACGCGAAAACAAAGATGGCTACTGCTAGTTGTATTCTCACAGCAACTGGTGTAACAATTTTAACTCCCTAGAACCCCAAAAAAAGATGTTTTACCTAAAAGTCGACTGAATTGTGCAATTTGTTGTGGGGACACCTCTCGGTTACATATTTGTCACCGTCGTGGTCTAAGGGTTAATATATAATGTGCAAAAAAAACATTACACAAGCTGCGAAGATGCTACAGTTGTATAGAAATGTAGCAAAGATTTTGATGTGCATTGTCTGGTGAATCGTACGTCGAAAATCGATTCACAAACCGGTTGTGACGAGTTTTAAATCAAAATAGCTTTAAGACAAACTAAGATATCCATAACAGCGGGAGGTACCTACACAGCTCGTTTGAAATAGTTTTTAAGCTTCAATATTTAACGTAATCCACTTACTGCTGTAAAACGAAATGGGCCCATAGGTTGTCTATATATTTATATATAAATAAACTATATATATAAATGGTTTATTGTTTACATAGTTTTTTATGTTAACATGTGTATTTGCTCAATACCGCTAATAAAAGTACTTTTTTCTGCTGCAACTTTTTACGCCGCTGCAGAGGAGATGTGACTTTCCTTAATATCTAAAGTAGTCGTGTCTGGTAGTCAGCATGTGACGCACAACGTCACTACATTGACTTGTGACGCAACAATCGCTTAAAACCATAAATATCCTTTTCTACTTAACATCAGATGGAGTAGCATAACGAAATATTATCTACCAAAAAGTAACTTTTATGGTGATAAGTTTGTCACAAAACGTGTTTGCAATGAAATTATTATCAAATTCTATGAATGAATCAATCCAGGAGCCCCCCGCAACTTCAGAGTTAATTTTGGGCCACACCGACACTCACAAACACAAATCTTATTATGCCGAACTATTTTGTTTATGATAGAACAACAACTTTATTACTTTCATTTTTAAAAAACCAACACTTTTAATACATGAAAATGTACCAAAGTTGACACTTAGAAACAAGTTTTTCTGTGTGACTTGATTTTTTAGTGGGAACTGGCATCAAATCCAAAGAAGCGGTTAAGTTAAATTGGACACAAAGACACGTGTGGTAACACAAATGTAGGAATAGGTTTTAATGAGTCACAGATGGCCATAGACAAAGTAGTGCATAACAATGTTGAAGTACAGAAGAGTTTATAAAAATGCTGTGCAGTCTCCTCGCATCATGGCGACGAATTCTAAAGATAAATGTGAAATTAGATACATATACCAACTCTATACAAAAAAACGGTCTTAGTAACGAACCTATATAAGGTTTGAAACCTAACCTGGTCAAATTACCTTTAAGGCTCGACAGACAATAAATGCTGAGTTGTGTATTAAAGTTCAGCCGAACCATAAGCCGAAAGGTCGTGGATTCGAAACTGTTAAGTTGCTGGTTGTGCTAAAAAAGCGACGTAATCTTATGGTTTCGTCCTGCACCATTCTAATGTTCTTATACTAAATTTACCACCGCTACCGTACTACTGCAGTGAGGTAGAGCTATGACGTACGGACTCTGTTTTGCGAATTTGCCTTAAATTAGCGGTCAGGTCATAATTCAATCTTAATTACTCACACACACTGTAATACCCTATTAAGCAAAAAATAACAGTTCCAGAACGTTTAAATATGAACAGCATATTCTTATTGTCATTGTGTTTTGCTCAATCCATGCTATAAACCCACACATTGTATTCCGAAAAACATGCCTTGCTAACCCTGGATTCCGCCCTAAGAAACCAACCTTGGTAATCGATTCTTCCATCCCCATCCTTGTCAGCTTCCTTCATCATGGCTGAGACCTCCTCATCCGTGAGCGGTTCTCCAGTTCCCTGCATCACATACTTCAGCTCCTCCCATTCAATGTAGCCGCTTCCGTCCTGCCCAAGAGAAGAACGTGGAGGATTATTACATTGATCGAATAGCGTTGCTCGGTCAGTAAACAACCTATGTTTAATTAACAGTTTATTTGGCATCGTAATTTTTATTTTGTTAATAACGTAAACGGCGTTAACACACGGGCAATCGTCAGATCATCTCGCGTCCACCGTCTGGTTACCAGAGCTATTGCAGTATGTTGTGTATGATTGAGACGTTTATTTCATTTTGGTAGAACCTATTATTTTATTGCGTTTAGGCAATGAACGTCAAGTGTCTTATCCAACACATGAGACTCAAACCGGCAACTCATAGGGTGAAAGGCAGTCGCACTAATAGCTTCGACAACTCCAAGACTAAATCGTGTAAAAAATTCCTCATGAACAGTTTATACCTTATCGAAGACTTTAAAAGCCTTTGCCAAATCTTCTTCGGAGTGTTTTTCTTTATTTTCCGAACACCAGATCTCCATTAGATTCATGAATTCACTCCTTTTCATTTGGCCTCGTGCTGCAATGTTTTTTTTTATCAAACCCTTGCTAGTCACAACGCTTTTAAAATCACACGCTGAATGGGAATTGATCAAGGTTATTTTTTTTCTACATTTGGGGAAGGGGAACACTTGCAGTTTCAAATAGGGTTTTCTATATGATTTGCTTGCGCTAATCATTGGGTCACGCAATCCATTGGATACAGTTGGACGTGTCTTTGGCCAATGGCATTCAGTTTTATTTCAACCATTTATCAAATGGATTAATGCGACATTCGCTAAAAGCCTTGTTCAAGGACACAGCCGACAATCCATAACATCATCTGCTTGTAGACTATTGCTCGTACCGCCTGATCTAACATGCAGAGAGAGTAACCCCTTATAAAGTGTTGCCCATGGCATCCACTGACCACAAAATAACGTTGTCTTTCTTACGTCTAAGTTTTGCTGCTCTGATCACTTGTTCAATTTCGCTTTGAGTGGGATCCCATCCAAGCAAACTCATGATTCGGTTGAGGTCGGACACTGGAATTTCACCGACGTCTTCCTCGTCAAACATTTCGAAACATTCGTTGAACTCTTTCTCTTCTTTCGGGGAAAGCTTCATCTTGCTATTTGTTATTCTGTGGAGCAAAGAATTGATGGCTCTAGGATATTTTAAAAGTTATTTTTCGAGCCAATCACGATATCAAGTCAAGTACTTTGAATGTTGTGATGTTGTGACGCTGACATTCTTTAATGTTATTGAATTTACGTTCATGAAAAACCACAAACCGTGTTTTTTACCGCTGACGGGCTCGTCACCGTGGCCGTTTTGTATAGCATTATAGGTTATTTCAAGAGCGTCAGAGCGTCCATCTAAAGATATAGAATCGGTGTCCATGCGCACAGTATAAGTTGGTGATGGCTAACCCAGTGGTTTAATAAATTGATCAAAAAACTTATGCAATGCCCAAGTTTTTCAGGACACTGAAATTTTGAAGGTCGACTGTGAGCAATAGGTAATCTGATGATATCCGTGTTATAATGCTGTTCAAGTTCTATAAAGATATGGAAACACATAAGTCTTTAGCAACTCGGCTGTAGGCACACGGCATTCCAACAACTAATCAATTTCTAACGATACTTGATAGACCATGTTATATCAAATATGTTTTACCACGCACATGGAAGGAAACATACACATCTCTATTAAAAATAAGAATCGTATGTGGGCAACACTGTTACAAATTCTCCCCTTAACACTGTCGTGAAAACAGAACAAAGTTAAAAATGTGTTTAAACTGATATTTATTGCCTTATTTATTTAACACCAGTTTTACCGAATAAGATATATCCCATATAAAACATATTTTGGTTTTACCACGATACATAATCCGAGCTAAAAATGCTAACATTTCTTTAATTACTTAAAACAATTTCATATATATCTGTTTTCGCCCGTTAAAGTCTAAATAGCGGTTTCTTTAAAATAACGAAAGTGTGGTTAAAAACATTCAACTCGCCTGTACAATTTTGTAGTTGAGTTAACTCATAATAACGTAGGCCCTACTTCGCGAATTGTGCGGTATGGAAATGTGATTTGACCCGATGTCGAAAGAATATACACAAACCAATTTGTTTGCTAACGATTTAACACTTTTAGTTTACCTTATTTTTTACAAATTTAGCTATAAATTCTAAGTTTCTATTGACCAAAGAATGCACATTTTTAAGTCAAATTGACATACGAACGTTTTGATTAATCCTAGACCGTCTAAAAATGTACGAAAGATCGAATACAGTCATTTAAATATAAAATTTTAAATAAATTTAAAAAACAAGGAATAAAAGTAACACAGGATATTTTTAAACACTTTTCCAATATTTGCCTCTAAGTACTTACGTTTCCGAAGCAGTTGTCGATCGCTACAGTGCCTTGCTATCGCAGAGTAAGTGAAGTTGGATGATCGGTTCGGTGGTGTACTGCGCTGCCGTGCCTTATTTGGCATGCCATCCACGCAACAGTTGTCAAGGGAGTTAAGAACTTTATTTAGTCGGCCTTGCGAGATTCTTTAGTGTGCCCAACACTGACGCCATCAGCTATTATGGGAAATGCGTGCATTAATCTGCACGGACTATGTTACACTAGAGTACCACAATTATAGGCGACATCGGCCGTGGCATTCAGTCAAATACATTTCCGCATTACCAACCAAAGTGGGGAACAACACATTGGTTTGAATCAACAAGTCATTCATAAAACCAATTTACAACTTGCGAATGATTTAAAAACTCCGAAATTACTTCACTTAAACGCCGTGACAGCGGCTGTTGCATTAAAGATGTAGGTTACCATTTGGCGCGAGAACGTCGTAAAATTTAGGACGAGGGCGCGATATTGCAAAGTGCGAACCAACTGGAGTTGTCCCAAAACGTGATCTGGACAGCCCAACTTAAATCCTCATTCATTTCTAAATATTCAACTGTAAGGAAAGTATAGCAGTAGAGATTGTTTGTAAAGATTATCGGATTAGAGAAAACGCATCAACATGGTAAGTTGTCGTAAGTAGAGTCATATTGCTTATTTGCATAGTATTCCAACAGAAATCAAATTTGGTCTTTAAAATTGACACTATGCTACCGTCGTGGTAAGAGATAAAAAATATTGGAAACAAATGTATGTTCCTACATTTATCTCGTTGTTAATTTGTAGTCGATGACCGTAGACGATGCCCGGGCAAAGTTGGACAAGGACCAGATTTCAGGTGATCGGTGTGACATGGAATATAAATGTCTGATTTGACCGTTTCTACTATATTTTCCTTGGGTTGGCAATATATAGCTTATTTTATAGAGTGCGAATGTATAAAACATTTTAAATATTACGGATGGCCGGAAATCTATTTTTTTCTTTAAGTCTGTGTATTCCTTCACCCGGTATGTTGTGTTGAGAGAGGTTACTCTTATTTATATTCATGGTGATGAGACGCAGTGGTGTAATAACGCGTCAAATGTTAGGTCACCTCTTGCCCGTCGTCGGGTTTTCTGAGCTATAGTAGTGCGTTAATTATCATAAAAAAAAATAATATTGTTTTCTATTCAATCCTTTTGGTTCAGGCGAAGTCAGAGTAGTGGGTTATACCAAAAGTTTATTGCAGCCGATCCAAGTGTAGAGTTATTTAAAAAGGACACATAGCAACATATCTAGGTTTGATAAAAATAATATAAAAAAATACACCAAAATTCTTAGCATATAACTAATCAAGAATTGTTGCAGAATTCAAGCAAGCGTTCGATATATTCGACGAAGATGGCGGTGGAGACATCAGCACAAGGGAGCTGGGCAGAGTTATGAAGATGCTGGGACAGAATCCTAGCCGAGAGGAACTGGCAAAGATCGTTGAGGAAGTCGATGTAGATGGTACGTATGTGTGTCGATGGGTGTTTAATAGCGTCTTATCTGGGCAACAATAGGATATTCATGTTTATCCCCGTGAATGGGAAAACCAAAGGGGTTAACACACGGGCAATCGTCAGATCACCTCGCGCCTATCGTCGGGTTATCGGAGCAATGTGTTGTGTATGATTTACACGCTCCTTTAAATTGGTAGAACCTATTAATCATCTGGGCCCAAAGACACAACCGGCTACTCATGTTTATCCTCGTGAATGGGAAAACCAATGGGGTTAACACACGGGCAATTGACAGATCACCTCGCGCCCACCGTCGGGTTACCGGAGCTATTGCAATGTGTGTTTTGTATGATTCGCATTTTCTTACAATTTGGTAGAACCCATTAATCCGCTGGGTTCAGACAATGTCCGTTAAGTGTCTTGCCCAAGGACACAACCGATTAGCCAGCGACTAGTTCATAACCTGCAACCTTTCGGTTAAAAGGTTTCGCACTAAACTGCCAGACTAACCGGTCGGACTATTCCACAGGAAGTGGAACCATCGATTTTGATGAGTTTCTTATCATGATGGTCATGCAAATTAGCGAGGAAGGAAAAACGGCGGGGGAGGATGAACTCAAAGACATCTTCTTGCTATTTGACAAGTATGTACTGGTTTAGTACGCTGCTCAGAAGCAAAACATTCCGGGATCAGCCTTTGCCGAGTTTGATCAAATTCACTCCTTATTTGTGACCAAAAAAACATTTAAGCTGGCGTCGGGACTTTCTACGGCACTAGCCAAAACGATGTATCAACTAAACTAAACAGTGACCTTGACTGATTAACTAAAAGGAACCAACTAACTTATGTATAACCATATGTACTGGTGTACTGGTCGCTATATTTTAACGGACATTACTCTTATAGAGACGGAGATAGCTACATTGACTGGGACGAACTGAAGGAAGCACTGAGTTCCACGAGCGCAAATCCGCCGGTGGAAACGTGGGAAGTCGACGAGTTATTCAGAGAAGCCGACAAGAACGGCGATGGAGTTATTGACATTGAAGGTTATACTATGGGAATTGTGTTTTATCTTCGTGAATGGGAAAACTCAAATGGCGTTCTACATCGATTACTTCTTTGTCCATTGTGTGTTGAACAGGACAAAGACATTGCTACTATTTAAGTTTTACCTTTTATTTGCTGAGTTAAAGGGCCGCGCAGTAAATGCCGTATCCAAGAACCTAACTCATTGGCTAGTGGTTTGTTTCGATCTCACAACCATTCCATTGTGGGCTAGTACTGCCGACGCTCCAACTAAGCGAAAAAGTGCGTACGCAACGTTCATTTTCACAACCCAGTTATTTTTTTATGGTTTAAAAAAAATAATTATTGCAACTAACCAAAGATAAAAGGTACCCTACACGTCCAAACTAACCCCACATAATCTACAGAATGGAGTATGTGGATGGAAGGTGTACAATCTCACTAAACATCTCCCTCTGCTACCACCTTGTGCACCGATTACTACTAGCTCGAATAAATATTTGTATACATTGTACCTCGTGTTCGGAGTTTTTTGGTGTCAAGTTTTATTTAACGAGGATAAAAACAGGTAGTACAAGATTTAATGTCGATGGTTGGTTAAAAAGGAGGTTTAATTTTGGTTATAATTTCAGAGAAACTATGTACATAATTAATAATATTATTGTAAGAGAAACAAAAAAGCGACAAAACGACAGATTTGCGTGTGATGAGATATTCATTTTTTTCGCTTGGATGGGAAAAGCACAACCGTTGTTCCCTTACATGAAATCGTCATATTACCTCGCGTCTAACCTCGAGTTAAACAATCCTTTGGGGAGTGTTGTGTATGATCGTGACCATTAACAAATAGTTTCAGGTGATGTCCGCTAAGTGCTTTGCCTTAGCGGACAGTCGACCCGATATTAGGCAGTACAAGTAAATATATGGTAAAGAGAAAAGAGATTCGTTACTGGGGTTTGCCTAGTCTGTTCATGGTGCTAATCATGTTGGTGGTATGGTACGTATTGGGACTGCTATTTTGAGAAATACTTTCAACTTACCATTCAATCCATATAACACATATGTGGTGTACGAGATAACCGTTCAGTAGAAAAGGGCGAAAATCGAACCGCTAACTCGTTCGATTAACAGTGCCGAATAAAAATGTTTTAAAGATTTCGAAAATAATAAAAACTTTCATCGTAGTTACACTGTTTGTAAAGCGAATTATCATGGACATGGAACGTTAAGTATATGGTATAGTGCAGTAAGGTAACACAAACAAAAGAACAAAGTCGACTACAACCTACAGTACGGTTGGAGTTACATAATTGAGTGTACGTTTTAGTCACGGCGTTATGACACATCGTAGTTAACCTGAAGAAACTTGCGAGGGGCACAGTGGTGGATAACTTATTGGGATTATTGGACAACCTTGGGCTGCATACCCCTGCTGCGGTAATACTGCGTTACCTGACCGGGAACCTCAGCAAGAACAGCTTTAGCGAGCGCGGCCGCGGACGCCTGTGTGTGAGGGTTAACGTTAGGCTTCTGCAGGGGTACATTGTACTTTAGGGTGTGTGAATGAGAGTATAAAGGTTTATGGTTTGAAACCTACTATCTGCTGAAAATTACTTTAATTTTCGTGCATTCTTAGGGATGGCATTTAAATGTGTTAAGTATCTGTATAAACATGCACTGCTAAACATAGGATAACTTTAGTAGAATAATTTTTATCTGCGGGATGCAACAACAGTGGTTGTTATAATGTGGAAAATCGCTAAAAGATACTGACTGCACATAATTGGACTTGTTGTAGCTATATCAGCGTTTAGTGTTTGTTTGTTAAATTTTGAAATGACTTTCCAGGTCATATCCACTGGATTCATTAAGAGCTATGATCTGTGTCACGTATTTATATAGGTGAGAACGGGTGATACAGTCAGAACAGCCCAAGTTACCCCACACCAAGATAACAAACAATATACCTCGACACCAACCTTCTTATATTCCCGATACGGCACGAACTGCACGATATCTCGGGCCACTGGTTGACCACTTGGTGCGCGTAGTACACCCTCATCACCATCCAGCATCTCCATTGCA
>CH001414.1:49675-82459 GCA_000149265.1 Ciona savignyi | reverse complement strand
ACTTGCGACCCAAATGGCTTCCATGTTGGGTTAAGGTTATTCTTCACCACTTCTGTCCTGTATTAATGATATATTGATTTTTTTCTTAGCTAATCGAAACTATCGCTTCTGTTACTGCTGATAAAAGCTATTGCGGAAAGTATGTTTTTAATAAAAGACGCAAATATTGATTATCCTAACTAGGTTATTTAAGAGTAGGGATGCACAATATAGGATAGTTAGGTATTCTAGAATATTCTAGAATAATACATTTCGAATCTAGAATTTCGAATCCTATTCTACAATGTTTTACCATGTATTTAAATTTGCTATGCTGTGCATATATTTTCTTATTTATAGTGAATTAGCCATATGCTTTTAAACTGTAATGAGAGCAATTTAGGTAGTCATACTATATTTTACCATTACATATTTTTTTAATCATATGTAACATCTCTAAACACTATCTGCCATGAGGGAGGATAATAGTCTAGTAGGTTGTTGTTGAAATGAATGGCTTAGAAAAATGCTCCCAACACCAGACAATTTTTATTTCACCAGTTTGGTGTCAAGACTAGCTATTAATGCCCTTGCACAATTAAACATTAATTTACTATTTAATACAGTTATACCTCGGTAAAAAAATAATAAATTAATCACTGCAAAATCACCTAACTAAATAACACATAGGATATCATTAAATTAAATACATAGGATATCATTCATTGTGTTTATTGAAAACATAGTTGTTTAAGTGAAATATATATTGCAAATACTAACGTGTTTAGTCTGTAAATAACTCTTCCGCCTTTGGAACAGGGTTGCCAGACGCAAAGTACGCTTTACGGCCAAACTGTTTTTGCTTTACGGCCAAAATTCGGCCAATTTGTATTAAGTGCAAAATAAACTATTTAATTTAGCCAATTGGGCTATTTACCTCTTTATTTGTTGAAAAATTGTATAATTTTAATTTCCCCCAGATTTGTCAAACCCGTTCAAATACTATACAGGAATTTCTATCGTTATTATTTTAATTTAAAACGTCATAATCAGCTTTGTGATTTGGGAATGAGACAGTTGATATTATTTATTTCCATATACTGTCTCTCTTTTTTCCTTTATTTCTACTGTAGCGTAAAAATAATATGACGCTTCGGCCAAAAACTTGACAATATTCTTATACGGCCAAATTCGGCCAGATTTTTCCGCACGGCCAAACTATTTTTTTTGCGTCCGGGACGATTTTGGTACGGCCAAATTTCTGAAATTTGGCCGTGAAAAAGGCCAAATGGCAACCCTGCTTTGGAATAATTGCGTCATATTTAAAGGTGCGATAAACCACGTGATTACAGCCTGGCGAACGTGACCTACTTTCTTTGTGCGTGCGTTCGTTTAAAGCGCGTCCGTCCACGATGCACGTGTATGGGACAACTGATAAGATAATGTTGTTGTGCTTTGATGCAAGTTGTATTTCCGAGCTACCGCTTTAGAAAATGTTCAGACGCTTTCGCACGATAGATGCACTTTCGGTATGGAGAAACGCATTACGGGTATTACATACGAATGAAGAAGCCATTTTACAATTTTGAGATTACGAATTTACTTCAATGACGATTCACCAAAAGTTTCTTATCATTGTTATCCACTGTCGCACGCTTGCTGAAACGATACGCTGACGTCTGCATAATCGGCATCACGCGTGTTGTTGCTCGTTGGATCGCAGCCAATATTTTATGTTTTTAATTTCGAATCCTAACTATTCTTATTAAATTGCTTGTAAAGATTCGAATCCCTAGAGATTCGAATCTCAAAGATTCGAAATTCTATATTGTGCATCCCTATTTAAAAGTTATCAAAACCAATGTGTACATACTGTACACATATTTCAAAGGGTCTTAATATTAGATAAGTTTAATATTAATAAAAAATTATTATCGTAATCCATATTGCTGCCATTAGGTGTGGTAGGAATAAGAGAGATTCAAATGTTAGTTCTCAAATCTAATCACTTTAAACACAGTTACTCCAACTGCCACTGTTATATTTAGCTGCTGTCACTTAATGTCCATTTATCATTTGGTCTTATAATAATCAACAGAAATGGGTAATAACGTGATGTAAGCAGGAAAAATCCTGACGTGGATAGATTGGAACCCATGTTCTCCAGCGACAAGCACTGAGAATTAGACTGAGCCACCAAGATTCAAAGACAGAAACAGTCATTATAGGATAGGATAAGGGTAATACACAGGCAGTAGTCAGATCACCTCGCACCCACCGTCGAATCCCCTAGCTTTGTAGTGTGTTGTGTATGAATCATACATGCCTTTAATTTAGTAGAACCCATTAATCCAATGGGTTTAAATCAGGCAATGTCCGTTAAGTGCCTTGTCCCCCCCCCAAAAAAAAACGACTAGCTAGTGTCTAGTTTCAACCTGTTTTGTGGTTTATTCTAATGGCTACAGGGCATTTAGATGTATTTGTATTAAATATGCACACAAGTTGTTTTGCCAAGGGTTTAAATATTTTAATGCACAATAGGGGTCAGTATACAGTTGACACTCTTGACGCACTATGAGTTATGAGATGATATTTGAAAAGTATCCTCATATTACCTGTGAGCCAATGTCCAAGTACCATCACTATTTTGCCTCCAAAACTCGAGAAATGGGTCGGATTTGCCCATGAAGTCCTGAGGGTAATAAACAATTATTATACTGTATTCACTCCACATAAAAATATAAATATTTTGTGTTGCTAGTTGCTTAATGGGCCATTTGTATGTTGGCAGGTAAGCAAATTCATATTTTTAATAAACTTATCTGTAGATACCTAAAGTTTAGGTTGCTTCTATGGTGATTTACTTTCAGTTTAAATTTGAATTTTTAATATTATATAAAGTTCATCTGGGTTGAATTTTCTACAGCAGGGTGTAATAAATACATAGTATATGTATTAACACAACAGAAAACTAGAGAGTGTCAACCACAGAAGGGTAAAGATAGCTAAGGGCATAATCGCATAAACATATTTTCTATTGGTATTTATATTCCCTATCTAAATATTTCTGTACTTAGGTTTATATGCACAATAATATTAAATTTATAATTGCTTATTATTTTTTTTTTGGGGGGATTTCTCTGAGTAAACTGGGTTTTACTATACAGTATACCCGATAGCGGTAATTTCCCTTGGGTTTTTATACACACAAGGGTCGTTGAAAAAACAACATGTCAGTTAGTATTACTAAAGGATTTAACTTGACTTAATAACATGATCTACCCGAAAACTAGACAATATGAAAACCTGCCACGAGCATGACGCAGAAAAATAAAGGTAAAATAAAAAAAAAGAGTGTACTAATTTACCTTTATTTACTGTTGACTTATATTTTAGTTTAAATTTGCAAGAATCAAACATCCACTCACCTTGTTATCAAGTTTGTGAGCTTTAAATGACAACGTGGCAATTCGGTTGTCGCTTATCTCTTCAGCACTCACCTATCAACAGCTTATTATATTTAATATGTTGGGGATGAGCATGATGCAAAAAGGGAATATCAATGATGTATTCAAGTCAAGACTAGCCTATTAAACATAGTGATGAATGAATGCTTAAATTGATAAGTTTCCTCTAGATCTCATCTCTTCATGGGAACAAACATTTTTAATTATCAAACAATGCAAGAAAAATGTGATATCTGGATTTATTATCTGTCATTATGTTTGTAGTATGTTTATAGGGTCTAGGAAAAAATATATAATTTAGCCTACAAGACCTGTGTCACAGAGACCTGACAAGTAAGCAACGGTAGTATAATAAGATATTTACTTAGTTTTTTAGATCGAATACCTAGAAAGTAAAAAAGTTTTGCCGATCGACAAAATAGTTTTGTCGATTTGAAAACATTTTTGTCGATTTGCAAAAGAGTTCGCCGATTGGCTACAAAAAAAAGATTTGCCGATCGGCAAAATAGTTTTGTCGATTTGAAAATATTTTTGTCGATTTGCAAAAGAGTTTCGCCGATTGGCTACAAAAAAAGATTTGCCGATCGACAAAATACTTTTGCCGATTGTCAAAATAGTTTTGCCGATTGGCTACAAAAAAGTTTTGCTGATTGTCAAAATAGTTTTGCCGATTTGAAAATATTTTTGCCGATTTGAAAATATTTTTGTCGATTTGAAAATATATTTGTCGATTTGAAAATATTTTTGTCGATTATGAAATAGTTTTGTAGACTGAAATAAAATTTCAGGATTGCCCTTATGGGCCACCGTACATGACTAATATTGATATATGTAGAAGAACAGCAGCGCTTCCACGGGAAGTTAATATACTCTCTTCGCATATTTAAAAGATCTAGTTAGCTAAGCTTTTTTAAAGTAAGTAGAATAGATACAGTTTATATAGGATATCCAAATAAATGACAAATATTCTAGAAAGGAATTAAAAATTCTAGATTAAAAATTATATATTCTATAATGCTTAATTAAATTAATTAATTATTAAACCTATTATGTAAATGTCGCCATGGTTAAGACATGCGTCATATAATGTATCCTGCATATTAAGAGACCAAAATCAATGTGACTTGCTAAACTAGTGTTGGCCTAAAATAGAGTTGTGTATTCTGAGAAGAATTGTATCCTAAAATAAAATGGTTAAATGAGACCAAGGATATGGATTTCAAATATTTACTATATAAACAATATAGAGAATTTTGATATTCCATATTCAAGTGTAAATATTTATATCAAAAGCTATGATATATTGATTTCCTAAAAAATGGTTTTAATGAATTGACATTAGTTTAACAAACCTCTATTTAAAAAACTGGGCAATAATCTTGATTTTAAAAAAACTTACAATAATCAAACTTTTTGACAGTGCTTTCTTGGCGCGGGTCATCAAAGGAGATTTGTAAGTTTTGCTTGACACGATCTGCAATTAACATTTACCAATAAAATAGTGATCAATGTTATATTAAACTTTAATTAATTTAAGAAAGCCAAAAATGGTGGTGAATAATACTCTTTCATAGTAGGGTTCAAAGACAGAATCTGAGGTTCTATGAAATATATGTTAAAAACTTTATCAGAATAAGACGGATTAGCTTGGTGGTGGGTAGGTGTTTCGCCTTTTGAGTTCAAGGGTTGCATATTCAAAACTGGCGCTGGCTAGTCAGTTGTATCCTTGGGAAAGGCACTAAGCAAATATTTCTTGAACCCAGTGGAATAAAGGGTTCTACTAAATGGAAGAAATGGTAGGTAATCATGCACAACACAATGCATTAGCTTCAATAAACCAGTGGTGACACAAGGTAATTTGACAATTGCCAGTGTGTAAACACCTCATTTTGTTTTCCCATTCACAGGAATAAACATGAATATCCCTGGTTTAATCACCTTGCACATAACATGTTGGCAATAAAAGAAGAATAGATGAGTCATTTGTATCCTGTCTGGTGGGGAATACCAACCACATCATATAAAAGGATGAACAATTGTTCGTGTAATTTGTCTTGGTGAACGCAGGACATGGACACATTAACTTTAGTGTTTATATAATTGTTTAAGCATTTGTGCTAATAGTAAGTTCCAAAACTATCTCTGTTGTTAAGTGTTCGCATTTAACCACAAGCAAACGCATGAGATATACATGACATCTTTATTGTTCTTTGCGCCCCAATGTATACTGTTTAGGCCTGCTTCAAAACTGTTCCCAGCAACGTGCCGGTGCATTGTAAAGTTTAGTAGATCATTTGTGTGTATTACCATTTTACTTGTGTGAAGTAACCCAAATGCAATATTAGCCTGCAAAACTAGAAACGATTCGAATTCTTAAAAAACATCATACCCACTGCTGCAAATTAACAAATATATTTTACCACATTATTAGAGCTACCTTGGCTAATGAGCACTCAGCTTCCCCCAGGAAGTCATCATCATCAAGGGTAGCACTCGTGTTATCAATATCGAAGATTGAGAAACGAATCTGCTGCACTTCTTCAAAATAATAGAGCATCTCAACCTTCTTGCTGAAGTCTGGATTTAATTCGTTCTTGATCCTCTCCGTACGTGCAATCTGTTAAACATGATTCTATAGTTTGGCAATAGATAGAATATTCGGGTACCTTTATATATCTGTTTGGAATTGGAAAATACAGAGGTCAACTATTTAATGTGTTAAATACAATAGAGACATTGTGATTAGTTTTTGCTTAACCCATCAAACCACTGGGTGCATGAAACTTCTGTTAAGTGCTGAACCAATGGCAGGTTTCGATTTTGCAATCTTTTATTGATTATCAACAACCAGCAACTTATTTAGGATAAGTTGAACAAAGTATATGAGACCAGTGGCCTACACACACTATTGTGTTTTAGTCACTCATCATTTATTCATACAGCAATAAATGGGACAGGCTTTATAACAGTTCCATTTAGACACACATAGTATTTTTATAGGCCCAATTATTTTTGGGGATTTGTAAAATTAAACACACACTGACACACATATATATATATATATATATATATATATATATATAAATATCTTGACAGACTAATGTACAAATTAAATTGTTTATTGTCAATAGATGAATAACGATAGCTTTTATTTAAGAAATTGGCATATACCTTTACTGGTAAAGAAATTTTTTAAAAAACAGTTTCTGAAAAATTGCCTTAATTCTAAGTTAAAAATGATGGTCCACTAAAAAAGCAAAGTCTAAATCTATTTAATTGGACATTGCCACGTAACTGTGGTATTAGTTACAAAGTCTGAGTATGCTGTTTAAAACTACTGAGTGATAGTTGTGTTGTTTGGTGTACACGCAAAAAGATTTAAAACCAATTCTTAATAATTTGATTGGTTAAGTTATGAAAATCTGTCACCGACCTAAACACAGAACACATGTCTACTAATTAATATAAAGATAGTAGTCGTAGTATCGATCCAATTCATCTACGAACCTCATTCCAGGTTTTTGTTACAGGATCCTTTAAATGAACAACACACATCGGGTCTGACTTGGATGTCACATCTTTATCTTGTAGGTTCCTACACGCGATCGTAAGTTCCACTTTAGTAACACAGACAGCTGGACCACTGGCCATGCTTAAATGATATCCCTAATTCCTATTAAGAAAGGTTTGACAAGTTTAAAATGAAATACAATCAAGTTACAAAATAAAAAGAGTTGGCACTACACTATTGTTGTGATAACAGGTACAGGTATGAAGTGTTATAATGTCAAGTTTGTAAACAGCTATTGAACACAATGCATTTAATGAGGAACTTTACGATAAGGCTACTGTGCACACTTTTTTGTTAAATTTGCATCTAAATACTTGATAAATTTAAGATACAAATTTCTGATGAAGTCTACCTAGGATAGGATTTACTCATGATTTTTTCCCCTGTGGTTGGGAATATGTAGGGTTTGTATAATACGGGTATTGCTACAGCCTTCAGGTGAATCCTGCTTAGTACCGTGCACATGACATCCCAACAATTGACCAGCTTAAGACTTGTTTCTATCCAAAAACCTGTTAGCTGCTATACCAGAACCAGAATAAGCAAATTGGCAGACAAAAAAGTCCATACCTATCCTGTATCCTCACAGCACCTTTTTAATTAATAAGCTAATGGAAATGAACACCAATTCAAAGCAGCATTATACCGGTAGTCAAAGTCAAACCACTTGCGACAAACAATTTGAATGACCACACACATAGCCGGCTAAGACCACACACTGATATCACGTCTCCTCTTCATCTTCTGATGCAGATTCCGGTGTAGTATCACTACCGGAGTCGCTATCATAACCCCCAATTCCCGGTAGGACCCCAGCACAATTCAAACTAGATGGGTAAACCACAACATTTTCCCCACCCACAATATTTTTATTATCTACTGTTTTTGCGATTTTGATTTTATCTTGTATAGTTTTCTCCTGGTGGTCAGATTTACGCTTGACCGCCATTTTTAACAAAGATGATTGTTTTGAATTCACAACGGTAGGTTTAGCATTCGTGACTGAAACTCGTGTGACCGGAGTATCATTGGCAGAGTGATCAACTAGAATCGCTTGTCTAAACTCCTCCATCTCCTTTCCTTCTTCATCCCGTTGTTTTTTCTCATGGTCCATTGCGCGCTGAGCCACTGTTTCAAGGAAACGAGCTTCATCTTCATCAATCCCTCGAAATTGATTCTTAAACTTCATTTTCTCTTCAAATTCTGCCTGCTTCTTGTCCGTCTGCTCCTGCAAGCGCTCGTATAGGGAGCGGGAGTCGACAGGGGCCTCTGGGAACTCCACCGGGTCTTCTGCTTTCCGTACTTTCTCCCATTCTAATTGCCGCTGCTTCCTCTTCTCTTCCACGTCACTTTCGCTGATGAACTTATTCATCTATCCTAACCCATGTACCTTGCGACCTGGAGTACAAGGTATATGTAGTAGCACACATAAGTTAATGAATGCAAGGGGTATTTTTGACCATATGTTTGGTATCACATACAAGGGGTACCGGTTATTCAACAAAAACCAACAATGCTAACGGCAGGGCAACGCTCCCGTATGGAAAGTACGTCACTTTTCGCCAAGATCGCGAGTGGGCACGCACCAAATATTTACATGTGCAGTGTGCAAACGTCCAAGAGTGCACACTTCAAATGTGCACACAATCTCCTTTTTATAACTATTTTGTAAAAATCTTAAACAAACATATTATTCTATCCTAAATCTATCATGTCCATCAACTAACATATCTATCTACGTAACAAAAAACGTACTGACAGTAAATTACCCGAGGTCCAGAGGTAGGTTTACAGGTTTGTTGGAAATTATACGATGCTTATACTGCCAGCTCACCAGCATGTGTGAAATTACCCAAGTGTGCAAGGACGCAGGGGAAAAAACTCGAGTGTGCAGCTGCTGTACTTTCCATACTGGGCAACGCTAAAGGGAGGGAAAGCGGGAAAGCGGAAAGGAGGGAAACTGCTAATCAAAACTATGGAAATTAATTTTAACTCTTGCCCAAACATTAATCTAAACCCCAGAACTAACCCTAACTCCAACCCCATGTTTTAAACTAACTATAATGCCCTAATATTCATTTTAGTGTGCAATTTCCTTCCCTCCCGCCCGCTTTCCCTCCTTTTAGTTTTCCCCCTAACGGCAGGATAAAAATGTTGATTATATTATCATTTTATTGCAAAAAAGAAACAAAACGATAAGATAGCATGTACAGACCACACAGTTACAACCAAATACCAAACCAATCTAAAAATGGTTGGAGTAATCGAAGGGCGCCAAAGAATACCGATAAAATAGAAATTAATCCTGCCCCCAACTCTAATCCCCACCCTTAACTACCTAACGCCAACTATAGATGAAACACTTTTTTATTGGGTTGTTTTTCTCCCTCCCTCTTCACCTTCTTATAATTTCCCCTGTGTCGGTCTATTCATTTAATTTTAATAGAAATACCATTTCGATTTTTTGGTGTTGGTTTCAAACGGTTGCGAAAGTAGCAATGTGTTAGGATAGGATAGGAGGATAGAACCCATTAATCCGCTGGGTTCAGGCAATGTCCGTAAAGTGCCTTGCCCAAGGACACAACCGACTAGCTAGCGACCAGTTTCGCACCTGCAACTTTTCGATTGTAAGGAGACGCACTTAACCGTTAGACCAACGGGCCGGACACGTGTTTTCGGACTTAACTTATTTTTGGTTCGCTATTTTGATGCTACAACGGTATTCGTTTGACACGACAAGGCAATTTACGAGACAAGTGTGGATTTCTAGAAAAAAATAAAAAATTAAAACTTTGGAATGTACCGGTTCACAGTACTATGTATGGATAGAATAGATAGAGATAGAATATTCATCTTTATCCCCGTGAATGGGAAAACCAAGGGGGTTAACACACGGGCAATCGTTAGATCACCTCGCGCCCATCGTCGGGTTACCGGAGCTATTGCAGTGTGTTGTACATGATAGACACGTTCCTTCAATTTGGTAGAACCCATTGATCCGCTGGGTTTAGGCAATGTCCGTCAAGTGCCTTGCCCAAGGACACAACCGACTTGCTAACGACCGGTTTCGCACCTGCATCCTTTCGGTTGAAAGGCGACGCACTTAACCGCTAGACTAACCGGTTGGACAAATTTGTTTATTTTCGCGGCATCAGTATACATACCATCCTGGACATGCAGAACTAGATATATCAACTGTTTTAGAAATGATATGTTTATCAGTGTTGAACGTGGTTGGAATGCGGAAGTAGTTTTTACCACCATCCTGGTAAATAAACAGTTTCCAGACCATTTTTTCAACGCGAAAAAGGCTTCTATAGAGCAATGGTTCGTAATATTTTTTTTTCTTAGAGAAATCCTTTTTGCCGACAATGCGTAGACAAAGCCGTCGTCAATCTCTTAACAAGAACTAAAAACTTAGTTTGCAATCCATTTTTATACCCCATGGGCCTAATTAAAAAGGTGGTAAAAGTTTTTGTATTATCTGCGACTACAATCAGTAATAAAATCATAAAGCAATAAAAATGTATAAAGCTTTTAACAGAATTATTGCTTAGGCCTAAGTCATAAACATAAATCGTTTTTTTTATAACGTTCAACGGACCGATGTTAGTAGTAGTACAGCTGGCGACAAGTTAGATTCGCAATCCTGCGATTCGCAAACAATCGTAGAATCTTACAAAAACGTGGAGACTCCTTTTCACTATATGAACCTTTAATTATCCTTTCAACTAAGGAAAATTTGGTACTACGGAACAATATAATTTGAAATCCTATAGGCCTACATTGAAGAACTGTTTTTTAAATTGTATAACAAAGTTTTCTTCGTCTTGTTTTTCACAATTATAATGTAGATAAAAAGAAGGTCATATTTAAGGTCATATTTCTTTACAGGTGGGTATAGTTTAGTAGAAAGACTAGTTGTGTAAATTACGGGCATTCTTAGAATAAACACTATATGTTTATAGCCAAGTAATCGACGCTATGAGGATATTCATGTTTTGTCCCGTGATTGCGTTAACGCGGGTAATAACAACTAAATGGCAATATTCCCCCCGACCTAAAAAGCTTTGTGGCTTATTGCGTCGCGGACCAGCCGAAGGATTGTAAGTTAGTAACTGGTTGCTAGCTAGTTGATTATGTCCCTGGGCAAGGTACTTAACAACCATTGCGTAACCCAGTAACTTTATGGGCTATAGCCTACCGAATCAAAGGAACGTGTGAATCATACACAACACATGCACTGCAATGCCGCCGGACACAACCTTTCATATGAGCAAATTCCCCTTTTTAACATAATACCACCATCATAGAGTACTAATATATAAATAATTTCTAATACCATTACTACTGCATTACATTGCACTTTTACATGATCATGTGCATTTTTCCACCTTTACTTATAATAATATCTGGACAACAAGACAGATTACACTAATCTCAATTATATATAAGGCCGGGCATTATTTCCCTTAACATATTTGTAATAGGTTTTTATTATTATATTGTTTATAATTAATTGTACATTAACAGTTTTTTAATTTTTTGGGCGGGATATGTTGACTATAATGGATGCGATGATTAGTAAACTAGCGCATAATTAATATTCCTCTATATGTAGCCTACCGGTAAGACCTTTTAAGGTTTCCGGAAGTCGGAAGCAATCGTACTGTAGGTTGGCTCATTTTATGTTTTGGCCGGTGTAGTGTTGCGTGGCTAGATAATTAAACGGAAAAACATGTTTTATCGTTGTCAACACTATAAAATATATATAACGATAATATTTATAATCTTGTATGCTGTATGGTTTCAAGAGTTACGAGGGTCTCTCCTTCTACGTGGATCATTTCTCAAATCCGAAAACAGCTTGTTTACTCTTATCCATTAGTTGCTTTTTCAAACTGTCCATCAGAAGCGATGGATGTTAACGCAACAGAAGATTCACCAACGGTAAACACTGTTCCGCTGCGTTTTATTTTCGAATACGATTAAAGTATCATATTTCAGAGCGGCCAAACGGGTAATTCGACAAAATACAGGCATAATATAGACTGGGTCATCGCACTGTCGTGGTATATCGCAGGCCAAATGAAACGGATAGCAACACGGAAACGGTTTTGTGGCCACATACTCATTAATGGAACTTTTTCATCACTAGATACAAATTAACACACGTTTCATATTCTTACTCTAAAATGGATCTAAAAATGAACGTTTTAACGAATTTACAAGGAAAGATTATACAGGTATACGAGCATTCACATAATTCATGACAGCCATTTGTCGGAAGATTTAAAAATGTAGTTTGAGCTTGTACTGAAAAGAGCAAACGGTTCTTACCCAAACTTTTATAATAAGCAAGATTTGGATTTGTTTTTGTACATGGTTGTTCATTAATATCTCGATTTTTACACGAAGTTATTTTTACAAATATCGCAAGATTTTAGGTGTGTAAGTGCTCGAGGTGTCATATGACAACTAAACCAATTGGCCACCAGATCGTAATATTGGTCAATTGCCTTTGTTTTAATGCCTTACAAAGGGCCATTTAAATTGACTGCAATGCAACAAACACTCTACTCTGAGCAGACTCGGACGGCCAACAACTACAACAATATAAATTGATGCGAAGGTATTAAAATAAAATTACGATCAGTCAGGTCCAGTAGTTCTTTAACGCAAGAAAGAAGTTTTTGCATTAACTATACTGCGTTTAAAGTTTGCACTAAATATAGTAACCCCTTATATTTTTAACATTTGATTTCTTGCTTTCTATTTTGTCAAGTTCTCATGTGCAAAGCAGTCAAGTTTAGTTTTTTTGCTTATTTTGCTTTTCTATTACTTTGTATTGGCAAACCCACCAACCATATTTTAACATAATTTATACAGATTGTCCCGATTTAAATAAAACGGTTAATCATATAGTGTTAGATCATTTGGGATTTTGTTACATGATTTGAGAAGGTTTTTAATGACGAGATGCTTATCCGACTGCCCCAAGTCATTACCACCGATAGAATAAGGGGCAAATTGCAATCAGTTGTTAATGATAGAAATTGTAAGAAACATAAAACTTCCAACATTCAACAGTACCGATTTTAAACCTTAGACCATTCTTTATCGCTACCTTACATTGGTAAATAACCGACAATTACACTTTCAATATTCAAACGAATGCTAATAACGTTTAAAATGGTCGTGTTTCAATTGTGATGGGAAAGTGCTGGTCTGTCACTTCCCACTACACAACTTGGCCACCTTACTTACAGCAATATGTCGTTTCCTGTTGATTTGTCCACGTAACAGTTTCAAGAAAACCTATTGTTGTGAAGAAGCTCGGTTCCTAATACGTAAACCATATGATGGGTTGCATTCGCTGCATGATATGTATAAATATACGTAATGTATATACTCCATATACCGTCATGGGCAATGACACACAACTTTTGTTCGTCTCATAGTTGGAATGCGGAAATAATATGGATCACGGACCGTTTTAAATGATCTTTACGGACTTCCTATGGCGTACTTACGGAAAAATGAATGTTACCGACTAACAGTATTTTACAATGATTTTAACTCTTTTCATTCAGAATTGCAATGATTCAAAGAGTAATCTTCAGATGCAACTTAACAATACAAAATGCAATTGTTTATAAGATAAAAAAGTTTCCAGGTACGATTACGCAGTTTATTTTCCACGAAATTGGTGATTTACGTCTGATGCACGTAGGCTATACAGTTTACTGGATATATATATTGCTTCAAATCTGTTTTAAATTTTAAAAGTGTTTACAACCGTTATAGACAAAACTTGCATTACGACCGCAATACACACTTCATCCGCAACCATGTACACAACCGACATGCAATATGTAACAGTTAAAATCAGGCTAAAAATATAGAATATGTTATTAAAGCGAAATACAACGATTAGTGTTGCATTTTAAATGACATTAATAAAGGCACGCTTGGTAGTGGAAGAACTCTAAGAAAACGTATATTAAAATTAAAAGTTAGTACCAAAGATTTTTACGGGGTGTTTTATCTTTTATGTCCGGTTGCGGAAAAGACTTGTTATATAGAAAGCTACTAGTAGGTGCAGTTGCCTTTAATTCGTCCCTCTTTATGTGTTGGTTACTTCACGCTGGATGGCTTCCATTTCTGGCTGCTGGAGATATTCTAAACTACCAGTTTCGGCCGTTTCCTGTACAATTGCAAGGCAAGGGATACAGCACCACAGCAGGGCGTCCATCCAAAAAGAGCCTTCGATGCCCTGTAAATAACAAAAAGGCCAATTTATTAAGTGCGCTCATACTTCTTTTCTGAGCGAGAAAAAAACTCTGGGCGCAATAAGACACACAGCTATGCCCGCAATGACGATAAATGTGAAAATAAGCAACTCTGTGGAAATGTAGAAAAACGGGGTTTAGTGAAAAGTCCGAACCACCCTGTTGTAGTTTTGTAACTGGCAGTCGTATGCTGCAGCACGCTTGTCATTGGATATTTCCCTGTTAAGTACCAGCACAGAAACATGCTTGCACGGAACAGCAACCAGGACTTGAAAATTAACTGAAACTTTTTAAGACGATTCAAAACTTCCCACGTTCCGGCAACGTTTTTGATTATTTATCAAGTGCTTGTCATGAGTATATTTGGACACAAGAAGTTGTGTCATGCACATCTCCTCAAATACAATTTTTTTTAAAAGAAAAATAGCTTTGGCAGCCGGTCTAAACAATCGTACTCTAGTCATTCTAGTTTCATTTCAAATCCGCCCTTGAAGGTAATTTAATCGCGCTGGTTTGAAAGTATAACAATCGATTGATGTCTCAAATTGCTTTGTTTTTATGATGGAAATGCGTGAAATTAGATACCTCCCAATTATAATCCCAACCTTTAAAGTGAACCGTAAAAGTAAAAAATATCAACACTACCACGACAGCATACTTGGAACATCACTGCCATACTAAAAATACACATATAAAGATTAATGTGTGACAGTAGTATAATCATTGTCAATATTGCTTTTAATTATCGCCAGAAGATACGAAAATATCTATAAGTACACAACAACGGCGAGTGTTTAACCTGTTGTGGTGATTTATACTACGCTGGTCGCTTTCATTTTGAAGTATGCCTTGTTTAGATTTATATCTTTATCTCTGTACAAATAATGGATTTCGCCGCATTAAATGTTTATTGTAAAAAAGATTATAATTGATCTTTTGATCCTTTACTAAATAATAAATTCTTGTTCTTTTAATATTATTTGTTTCTTGTTTGTAAAGTTAACCACACAATTTATCATTCCACACGTTGATTAATGTTATATATTAAATAAGCGAGACAGGTAACGCCATTTAATAAAACATATTAAGCAATAACAAAGGGAAGTGTGTCATTGCTTGAAATTTAGAACCTGTTTGTTTTTCATTTATAATCATTAGGTGTTTTGATTATAAACACTACTGTTTTAATTATGTGGTAGACGTTGCTATTTAAGATAATCGTACCCACGTAAACCCTTTGCCGGTGAATAAAGGCTGTAATCACGGACTTTGATTACAACTTTTAAGTTCTGCAAAATGGTTTCTCACGGTGGTATACGCTGACTATCTGTACAGCAGAACTATTGTTTTACATCCCTATCGGCCGTATTTTACGCGAAACGCACCGGATACCTTAAAGAACCATATGGTACTACTGTACGATGTTGCGCTGTATAGTAGTTAAGGGATTATTTTGTATTACTTGAATTACAATTTTTTATTTTTGTATTGTACTTCTTAATATTGAAGTTTGTAGTTTTTGGAGGCATTTAAGCGGGTTTAGCTGATCCTACGGTACCTGTCCATTGTTGTTTAGGAAATGCGCGGATGTCGAGTCATACAGCAGATGATGCTGTAATCCCGACGATGCTGCATTTGAGTACCGTATACGGTAGGCAAAGTTATAAATGACGTAAACACGAGGTACTTCCTCCAAACTTTTTTGTAATTTATTGCCGTCCATGAACGAGAAAGAGTAAGTCGTGTCATCCTTTCCTTTAAATAATATAGGCAAACATGTCGACTGTACCATAACAAAACAAAAATGATGGACAAAATCTGCCTCAATATCCACAATTACTTGGTTTAAGTTACCCGCCACATTGGTATACGTACCTTCTTTTTTCGGATCATTCCACGGAGCAAGGCACCGGCGATACATGGCGAGAATTCAACCGCAATTACCCATAGAACTGAATTCGCCTCACCGACTGCTTCGGCGTTCTTACCAATTGCAAGGGGGCAGGCACAGCATGCGATTACACAGAGTCCCACATTGCCAAAGCACCCGAGAAGAGATTGCTTCCACACCATTTTATATGTTCGTGTTTTTTTTACTTACAAGACTATGTAACTATTTAAAAAGAAAACATATTGTTAGAAAATCAAAAGTTATAACCTTCTCTATATTGCTACATTATTGCTGTGCTGCAGATAGATTCTCAAACTTCCCTCCTAAACAGCTGACAGTTACAATAAATTAGTCCCTATTGTGCGACAGCTTACAACTCTAAACGTGCCATCGTATAACAGCGAAAGTACGTGGGTGCGGCATTGCGTACTGATTAGTCATTGACTTAAATAGCAATGATATTATCAGCAATTTGACAAAACTAAAAGGGGTAGTGAAACTGGTCGATAAAAACGAGGGTTAGTTTGATTGATATAAGGTTAAGGATGGGTTATTCGGGTTAAGAAAAAGGTGGGGGTTAAGGTTGTCTTTTTTCTCTTTTTATCCTTTTATTGCTGCTCAAAGTCTCGGTAATTGAGATTGGTATTCTGTAACTGCCACCTGTCTGAAAGATTGCCTGTCACTAGGACACTCTGTTCATTGGCTCTGTCACTCCATCCGCGGGCAGTTCACAAGTGATTCAGTCCCGATAGGAAATGATCAATTAAACCAGTTTCCGCGGCTCACAGTTCAATATGACAATAGTGCACGGCGTATAAAAAAAAAACTTCATGCAAGAAAGCGCGGCGGACCCAAAAATTACACCCACACACATGATGCATCAAACTAGCCGACCATACAATTAAACTACCAAAGTTATGGTCGGACGGATAACGGATATTCTAAAATCCAATGGTTGACTCATTTTAGAACTGAGCGATTAATTGACTGTAAGCGGATGTAAACACGTCTTAATGCGATGACGCAATAACTTTTGCACTTTATAGAAGAAGTTTTCGTGCCAAGAGCAAGCATAAACTGATGTATTGCTGTCGAGCAAATCTAACCAAAAGGTTCGTCCGCAAATATTTGCAGTAGGCCGACATTTCATTTTCACAGGATTCTATCAACGGTTATATTTGGAACACGGCTCACATACCAGTGAGAGAGTTTAAACCAGCAAAAGAACCCGGATTGGTCGCAAAGCAACTCCGAGGAACAAATATTTAGTCAAGGCTGGGTGGATTGCGTGTATAAAAGACTCGAAAAATAGGAGTTCATAAAATGCTAGTTTATATCATGGCCCAATTATACGTCGGTTGCGTAATATGTTTTTAATGGATACGTAATGTTATTGTTAATTATACTCGATGGTGCGGAAATCCTAGCTGAATTGTCAAACGGTAATATGTAGCCAATCAACTGGTACACTAATGTATGAGACATTCATTTCCTTCGCAAAAAAACCTAAAAAAGGAAATTAATTATGATTTGTGGAAATACAAACTAAAATGTAAACATCCGATTTAGCTTACATATGCATAGCAATGAAATAGTACCATTCTCTCGCATCAAAAGAGATAGTACCGTGTGCAGACAGCGTCTTCTTTTTATTTACACGATTTTACTTCCCCGAATCTTTCTTTCTTTTACAGATTCAAACATTCTTGTGATAGCGTAACCAAGGCCACGGCGTGCGTAATAAAATAACTTGTACTTTTAAATATATCTTATTGCGCGCTTGAGTTCACTTAAGTATTACACATCTTTACAAAATCGCTGATACAGAACTTTACTTAGTCAGTCCAAAACGAATTACAGTTAAGTTATATACCTTAATGTTAGCCCGCTTATATATATATTTATCTACACTTTGTACACGTATTAAATGCATTATCGCGGCCATCGCATTGCCTTATTTCAAATTTGACAACATTTTCGGATTAACCATAAAACGGATTTTTTACAAAAATAAACAATTGGATTTTTTTAATCACAATGGTTATTTCAATCATGAAGGCATTGTTTCAAAGTCGCTAAACCACAATTGCAAATGCAGTGGACAAATCACACCATTCTTTTCGAGATCACATGAATTAGTTGTTCTGGTTTAGGTAAAATGATACGATAAAATCACATTTTAGGCTACGAATGTCGGCATGTGCGTAGTATTCAAACGTAAGTACCTCGAAAACAAAAATCTTTCCAGTTCTTCTCAAAAAATAATTATTAGTTTAAGATTGTTAAACTTGTTTTAATATAAACAGAATTGTTTTAGTTTTAATTGAGCATTCGGCAAATATTACCTTCCAACGAGGATTCCTGCATAATGTGTTACGCAAATTAATTTACTAGTTTTATTTGACAATTAGCTTGCACGACGTCTTATTGAGGTTAAACCGCACCTTGCACGACAAAAAAACGACCTGTTTACACGACTGACCAATCTCTGCGATAGGAACCTGTATTAAGCCGATAAGGTTTTCGTAATCTTTCTCCTAACTCCCGGCACAAATGCATTGTTTCAATACTTGTAGTGCAAAGCAGACTGTTATCTAGCCCGAGGCGGTGGGCGAAACATTCCTCTGCAGCATACAGCCAGAATTATTTTTATGGAGTCGAGCTTATATTCGCCTACGCAATTGCGCAGTGCGTATCATATACCTTGGAATTTCTCTGTGCTTGACGACAAACTTCGCCCAGTTTGCCATCCCTTTGCTATTGTTATCCTGCGCCTAAGTATATTTGTGATCCTTTAAATACCCAGCCCGCGCCCGCGTTTTTGTTTGAACTGATTTAACCAACTTTATCATTTTACAATAGAAAGACTAATTTAACCCATTCTCCACTATGCCGCATATAGGTGTTGCAATCGCAGAAAAAAACTGGTCTATAAAGACTTTTCACTCTTTTTTTTTCGAACAAATAAACCAACTCATGATAATAACCAAACTGTAAACTGATCACTATTTTCTGCTGATTACGGGTCTGCAAATATTTCGCCCACGAGTATCATTGTACAGTCTCCCTTCACTGCCGGTACCCGGACATAACCACACCTACTCCCTCAGCCATCGGCCACAATAGAAAAAAGACTGCGTCGTCGACCTTTCCGCTTCGTTAGTTTCGCGCGGAACGCTGAGTGAGCCTGGGAGATTATGACGTCATAGTCCACAATAGGTCATGTAATCACAGCGGACCCGGGACATTCCTTTCGAGCACAGGTGATTATTTTAACGGATCTTATATATCTATAATGATACCTAGCGTAAGTTAGATAACATATGGTATTGAAGGATGGCACAAAATAACGCAACATTGTTCTACGCTTGCCAAGAATGTCTATTTATTCGTGCCTTACGCCCTTTCTCACTAAATTTTATTCAAACCCGCCATTCCTTTCGATTTTTGTCAAATATTTTAAACAGTTGACTGGCGGCATTAAACAAAATACGAAGAACAAGTTTAGTTACATTTAAAATAAGGTCCAGTTGCACTGCTATTGTGACATTTTTGCCACAAAATAAAACAATCCAATTAATAAGATAAAAACTGTACCAGTCTATTTTGGTTAACGCTGATATACTTGCGTGTTATGTGCTGCGTACATCTAGTGCTGAGTTGCGTTTCCCACGAGATTAAACTAGTACATTGCCTAACAGCAGCTGTATTCAATAAAATTCTAAATATATGTCAGAACCGTGCATTAGGTTTAAAACAAATAGAGTAAATGGTTTGGTGGTTTGTATACAGGGTTTAGCGGGGAGGTTAAATTACTTGGATTTCGGTACTATTGTACCATTTACTTTTTTAGGAAAACGTCTAAATTGGACGGAACATGACAATGAAATTGCATGAAATACATTTAACACAGTTATGTGAGTGGGCGTAGGAATGTAAGTGTGGCGCCTGGCAATCCTATGTTGCACATTATTAGCGGGTCCGATAACTAACATTTGACAGTATAGATCGCGATCGTGGGCGAAACTGTCTATATATCGTAGAAAGGTGCGTGCGACACTTGGTTTTGTATTTGTATTTTTATCGTTATGAGCTAATTAGCCAGCTTATAACATAAAAACCGCTGTGCGCCAGAACATAAGAAGATTCAGCCCAAGCCTTCCCAAAGCTGAGAAACTAACCAAAACTGGAGTTTTTGTCGCTATAGCTTTTATTTTATTTATAATATTTTTTTTAGTTTTACGTCGTTCTAGTCATATGGAACTCGTGATGATGTATTACTTCGTTAAGTGGTTTTTAAAACACACCCAAGCCTACAATTTGCAGTTAGACGCAGTGTCTGGTATATACAAACACATATTAGTTGGTAGTAGAATGTCAACTGATTTTAAAAGTCTCCTATACTGATCAATACCGTAAATTATTAATGCTAACGAGACTAGTTATATATGTCTAATTGCCAATTTACTACCCAACAACTTTAAACCCAACAACCTTTTAACAGCCACTTGTATATTATATATTATTGCCTACTTACCACTCAACAACTTTAAATGTCCGCATGGTAACCTCGTCGCGCCAAAGTATACGAGAGGCCAGATAGTTAGCACTATTAGCCGCCTCCGCAGTCAGCCGAAATCGGACTGTAACGCAACCTGTCACTATCTAGTCGGATACGTCTTTGAGTAGGTACTTAGCGGATTTTTCTGATGCTGTTCACTAACCAGTCAAACAAGACTTACATCATTCTTGCTACCTCATAAGACACACTGCATCATCTTTGACTTTCCGAATAGAAGAATTCGTAGTCACAACTTCGTATAAACGATATATATATAAATATATATTCCGCCTTTCTGCAAAAGGGTTGAAGGTTTAAAACTGGTCGATAGCTAGTGGACTGTGTTCTTTAGGCAAGGCACTTAGCGAACATTGACGTCTCAATCATGCACAACACACTACAATAGTACCGGTCACCCGATGGTGGAAGCGAGGCAATATGACTAATACCCGTGTGTTAACACCCATTTTCCCATTCACAAGAATAAAATACCCTATCCTATATGCTCAAAGTTACCTCCGAATAAAACAACGCGCGAAAAAAACGCAGCGCCGGCGAAATCGGTGACAACGACTGTACATCCGGTGCACACGTCATGCCATTGTTGAATGGTGGTCGGCTTAGGTGTTTTGTTACCACGACCTGGGCTATCAGAATAGATTTCCTTTTTGCGCTGTGCCAAAGTCGCCCTTTCCATAAACATTCCGCAATGCAACCGTTTTTAAGAGGCCTGTATAATCTTTAAATCACGGCTACTGGATATGTTAATAAAGCGTTGCAGGAACGCGTTATTCTTTAACACAAGAAAGCTTTATTTTGCATGTTTTACTGGGTCATTTTGAGGAATATACCTTTTGTATATATAAGTCTATCGCGTTACAACCACCACTATCAGGATAACAGTGAAGATTCGTAAATTCTGCAAAACTATGTGCTTATTGCGCATTAAAAAAATTGCTGCGGATTTTACTTTAGCCTATTTCTCATGTCCTATGTGATATGTAACAACAGATATATAAACTAAAAAACACATTTTTTAAATACGATACATTTTTACACGCCCTGTCTGTATACATTGCTGGCAGCACAACACAACCTATAATTTATCAAGGAGTTTATATGGCTATATTATACAGTATACACGTAGTACTTTATTAAATGTTCACGAACGTTGAAAGTAAAAAAAGTATATGCTATACCAGCATTAAAATAAAAAATAAAGTGTGTTTAGCAAACACACGAATATTGTACGTAAAGTAATATAAATCAATACAAGTGCTTATGGGGAATTCCCTTGTTGTCCATTGAATTGGTTTTTTTCTTTATTTTATTAAGAAACCATAATAGCGGGTTAAAAAACAAAAAGTAAAATAAAATTAAATTATGTGGACTAAATTGCAACAGGGGTCGTGACGAAATTCTTCGAGCTGCCGTGCCACTGGCATGTCACCTTGGCACCTGTAGATTTGGCACCATTTTAGGTGCCAAATTTTTGGCACGTCTCTAGCTGCCAAATATTTGGCACGTCTTTAGCTGCCAGTGC
Organism: Ciona savignyi; assembly: GCA_000149265.1. Taxonomy (NCBI): domain Eukaryota; kingdom Metazoa; phylum Chordata; class Ascidiacea; order Phlebobranchia; family Cionidae; genus Ciona; species Ciona savignyi. The sequence continues at coordinate 60,155 of CH001414.1, read as the reverse complement.
GTTGGCACGTGTATAGCTGCCAAATATTTTTAACTTTTTAGCTTTTGCACGTTAGCATTTGCGATATTTTTCAGTTTTTAAACGGCAAAATATCATTGGTACCTTTATAGCTGAAGGCGTAACTGTGTTAAAGTATAAGTTAGACATTGAATTAGTGCTGTTGTTAATTTTACGTCAGGATTGGAGTTAGTTTACAGTTTTTAGTGTACAATTGCTCACGCTTATCTATTTTACCACTATTCCTTTGGAAATTCTTTAATGGGTTGGATTTTATTTTTGACAGCAGCATATATACCGGCACTTGTTGTATATTGTGGTTTAGCTGATTAAGTATGAGTGAATTATTTGAAAAATTGTAGCATATGCAGCATTTCAAAATAAGTGAATATAGCCTGTAAACCAATATTTTCTTGTGGTAAAAGTACAATAGCAGATTTTTATATAAAAAAGAGTGTGTGACACCAAATATACCTCACATGCCATTGTCCTACTTTGCATCCCTGCCATCCTAGGATTTACAGCTAACTTGTAGTCCAATGTGATGAATTTTATGGGAATTGTTTATTGATTATAACAGGTTTTAACTGGTTTAAAGTTTTAATTAAAGAAACTACTTCTTTGGAACTATCTTTGAGGAAATTTTAAAGAGTTTGTGCACAAATGAAACTGAAGATCAATTTTCACGATGTTGCATAATGGAAGAACCAAATAAGCATTTGCATGTTTTACATTATAAAAGTGCAATTTTATATGAAAACTTGACTATGCAAGGTAAGATAATTAAACATATTTATTGGTTAAACGCACAGAAACAAAATAATAAAAATACGAGAAATAATCAGAAATCAGTGTAAAATATTGTGCAAAAATGTAACATGGACAAAAACTACAATATGCATGATGAACAGTTATATACAAAGTGTTAAAAAGATCGAGGTATGAAAAAAGCAAATTTAGTGAAATTGCAAAATAGTGGTCAATATGAAATGACCACTTTCTATAGCAAAACAAGACTCCATACATTCAAATACAAGCACACAGCACAAATAGGCCAACAAGTAGTATCATTGATTGGTCTATTCTAAATGCAAAGCAAGATGGACAATAAATTTAATTGTTAAATTTTAATCTGTGTATGGCCGTATGGGTAATAAAATAGATTTTCTAGGGTCGAAAAAGATAAGGAATCGGTAATAGATAAGTCTTTGCTACTTTCAATATTGTGTTTTTAAAGTCAATTTTTCATACACAGTGGGAATTATAGAATGTAGAAAAACTTGCCAAGGACAAAGTGGAAAAGGAAGAATTTTTTTATTGTTCATTTGGTAGTCCTGTTTTTACAAGAGGACAAGTTATAACAAATCATTTGGAAAAACAAAAAGGTACTGGTAATTAATTTTTCTCCTTTATTTAAAGTTGACGATTCAGTCAACCTTTATTTAAGATAGCATATAACCAATTTAGACCTCTATGCGCGACAGAATGTGACGAGTGGTACCTTCCTTTAATCATTGTTTTTAAACGAGTGTTTTGCTGAGTAACAATGCTGGTGATTTCACAATGTTTGTTTGGTTGAAAGTCGGATGTGCGAGGCTACATGACGGTGTTTTTTATTTAGCTGTAAATTATTTTAATAGTGGAGGAGTGCTTTGTAAAATAAAGGTGTTGATTGTGCATCTGCTAGCTGTTTTGTTAAAAAAAAGTTGTCGGTGTTTGGAGTAGTATGGGCTTAAAATTTTTAAGTAAATTTTTTGGTTTTGAGTTTAGGGTGCATGCCATAAATTTTGGATGCCATAATGCCCCACTTGCATTAAAGGTTTACTATTTTATATTATAACCTCACAACATAAACCAATTACATCTTATGTTTACAGGCGGAAGAGTATATTGTTAATGAGAATATTCGGCATCTTTTCAAATGTATCACCACTCAAGAAGCATGCAAGGATGTTAGAATCACCTTTTGGGAAATACTATACTGACATTTGGTAGGGATACATTGTCATATTTGTTGTCATTTGTTATATTGTTAAAAAGTAAATCTCTTGTCTAGTACTATTTATTTTGTGTGTGCTGAATAGTTTTTACATAAATATTTGCCAGGTATGCATTTGCCAGGGATCATGTTAAAAAACATTGAAGGTTCTAATATCATTAAAACCCTTGTTCACGATCATTTTAACAGATGACAACTGTAAATTGCAAGATTTCTGCAATATCTGCCAAACAAATTCAAAGCCAGCAGTCAACAGAATGGTTAGTTTTTTTTTAATTTCAAGAAAGTTTATTACCAAAATAATTTAAACCATGTGTAGCATGAACAATTAACCCACAAATTAAAGCCAGCTGCTAAATAAGAGGTTTTGTCTAAGAAGCAAGAGACACCAGTTATAAATTATCCATATTCTCAGACATACAAAACATGACAATGGCTTTTATAACTTAACAGCAGGATTGTTCTCTTACAATAAGTTACTTCTCCATGTCCGTTAATAGACCTGTCTGTGTTATACTAAATAAATAAAAATATTTTTTGTTTTCAGGTTCAATGTGATCATTGTGACAGGTGGTGTCACCAAGTTGGTTACGTACCACTCAAGAATTTTGTTTGTCCGAAATGTGTCCAATAAATTCAAAGAAAACATTGGTCTATTTTTTAAGTCTTTTTCAGCCATCTTTTTGTACTTAGAGTAAGCCGTGTTAGTATAACACAAAGCAATAAGTTGCGGCATAACTTAGTAGCCTAGCCTAGTCTTGGAATGCAGTATGGGTAGTCCGTTTTGTTGATTGGGTGCAATTACAGAAGTGCTAAGGTTAATAGTGGTGTAATGATGCTGAGATATTGCAAAAGTCACCTTGGCACGTCTTTTTTGGCACCTTGGCACGTCTTTTTTGCCACCTTGGCACGTCTTTCTTGGCACCTTGGCACGTCTTTCTTGGCACCTTGGCACGTCTTTTCTGGCACCTTGGCACGTCTTTTCTGGCACCTTGGCACGTCTTTTCTGGCACCTTGGCACGTCTTTTCTGGCACCTTGGCACGTCTTTTTTGGCACCTTGGCACGTCTTTTCTGGCACCTTGGCACGTCTTTTTTGGCATCTTGGCACGTCTTTTTGTTGGCACCTTGGCACGTGCCAAAAATCGGTCAGCATCCCCACTCCTTTTAGCACAGATAACCTAACTACATGTAATCGACCAGCATATGTAAGGTTTAAGGTGGTATTTATTGCGTGTACAACAGAGGTGCTATTAAAACAGCTTAATGCACCACAGTATATAAAAACTAAGATTTAAACACGCTACAACATCCGTGTAGGCTAGCCTACTTACTCGATCGGGCTAAAATGAAACCAATTGAAACGTCGATTAAAATAGCTTTATATATAGGTGCATTTAAACAATGTGACACAAAATAAGCAGGTTGCTCATACTTGGTTCATATTATTGTCTGTCTTCGGTCAAAATTCTTGAGCTAATCGAAAAGCTTCACTGCAAAGTAGAGTAACATCAGCATGAAAACAATGATTGCAAAGTTGACCGCTAGATCTTTCAAACGGATATTGGGCGAAGCATCCAATTTTGATGTCTGCATTTTTAAGTTAAAAACTTTGATTTTGATTGCTAATAAATTTCCTATTTTGATCTGTGAAAATATTGTCTATAGTTACTCCCTACACATACCTATCCGTACCGCCTAAATATGGCTTTATTCTCGTGAAAAGGGAAAGTCTTAGCCAACACAACACAACAAAGTGAGACTATACAAGCGTATACGAAAACCAACACTCCTACTATACTAAACAACTAAAGTTTTACGAGAGTCGTAAAAATGGATTAGTAGACTTCATACAAACGCGATCTAATAAACTTGTGATGACATCGCCCGCTGAAAACGCACCAAATTTGTAATCAAGACACACATTTAGATTGATCCTGTCCAGACACATTCAATATTATAAACGCAACTGTTTCACCATATACTCTGAAGTAAATGTACTGCTGCGATATGCATTTAGGCTTAAAAGAATATGAGAAAGTTACCACCCGAAGTGACATTTCCACTGATAAGCTCGACATTAGCCACACTGCAACAACATTTCTCGAGAAAGCACCGTTGATGGCGTACCGTGCGGTAAAACGGACAAACTGATTGCATGGGTATCCACATAAAATACTAAACTGGAAGATGATATAGTAGTTCGATTGCATTATTATAATCACTTGACTTATCTACTACTTGGTCGACACACGCAGGCCAATGTTTTCTTCTATAGTTATAACACAAAGTATTACGCCCAACGTTTTTCCTTTGAGCGAATTTCACCAGCACTGAACTCAACTGATCTTAGTTCGCGCTTTACCACACCAACAATGTGAAAACGAAACGTGGTTCTTGTAAAAACATCCGAATTGATTTTTGTTGATATTGCCTGTTGGTTGTTAAAGCGTTTACCTCAACAGTTCCCAAGCCTTTGAAGCTCGTTACACCAAACTAAACAGAAACACAGTTTGCGACACCACGGCAATCTCCGCAGTTTTTCTTAGATGTGTTATATCACACAAAACGCACTCAGGTGTTAACTCTTTGCGTCCCGGCAGCAATTTTAGTGGAAAAAAGTTGAGACAAATTTTCTTTACATATAAAGTGGTGTTCACTACAATTTACATAATATATTCTGTATTGGAGGTAGATTCTAGGTATGTGGCTTGTTTAAAAGAGGGGTAAACTATCTTTCCAACCATACTAAATATTATATCATAGCATAAACTTTAAAAAAAAACTGTTCTAATTTGAAAATGACTAACAAATGAAAAAACACTGCGGTACAGCATGTTTGAATTAATGCATTTAGCCGGTAGTGAAAGAGTTAAAGAACAAATTGGAATCTAAACTGTACAGTCATTCTGAATGTGTACAGTTATTATCACTTACTGAATTTCTAGCACAGGGGCGGGCAACTTCTCTAGTCGGCGGGCCAGGTGTGGGAATATGAAGTCCTTGGTGGGCCGGATTATAAGATAAATAATATTCAAAAACTTGACCACATATTTATTTACTACATTATTGCCATAGTTTCCATGTTTCGTCAAATAATGACGACTAATGTTGCACTCTTTTACTAACTAAACACTCTGAAAATACAGTGCGATAAGTGTGGAGTGATAGGCAACTTTTAGGAATGATGCGTCGGACCACATTAGTGTGTGGTTGGATACAGACAACGGGCCGGACCTTGGCCACATTACATGTTATTGTTATATACAGTCTGGGGCCCGGTCAAAATCCCGTCACGGGCCGGACCCGGCCGCGGGCCGTATATTGCCCACCCCTGTTCTAGCAGAAATAAGTCGGAACAAACTGTAGAATGGGAAAACAGTGTTAAAATATCCAACGTCGCACTATAGTAATTTAAATGACGCGCGAGGGCGCACCTTTGGGAAAAACTAGTTAACCATATAGCAAAATTTTGTACGGTTGTGTGGCCAAATGGTTAACGCGACCGATTACATATACCGACTTTTATACAAAAAAAAACGGTCCTTGTGACGAGCCCAACATGGGTTTGAAACTTGGCTCGGTAAAAAAAAAAAAAAAAAAAAAAAAATTTCTGTGGAGTCGTGTGGTCAAATGTTTAACGCGACCAATACATATACCAATATTAATATGAAAAATGCTATTGGTTACAAGCCTATCATCGGTTCAAAAACTTTCCCGAAAAAAAAAATTCTAACGTTAAATAAATTCATAAATGTTTGACTTGGACATTTCTTTTAATATAAACAAATAACCAATTGGTGGACTCGTTGTAAGAGAATGCAGTAAATGACATTAACCGCTAAATGGCTTCTGGAACCAAAACGTGGACAACAGTTATCGGGTTTCCCCTTAACCCCAGAGTTCCCGGGACATTTGATCTGCAAGGTGGGAATATTCACGGCAAAATTACACGGTTATTGCGTGTATACCACTCAGGGCTGTAGTGAGTTTTACACGAAACGAGCGTCGGTTTAGTTTGTTCTGACCATTAGTATATTGAGGTTAGGTAACGTTTGTCCATTTTCGATGGGAAACAAAAAAAGGTAAAATGGAAAGGAAGAAAAATGCTTACTAAAACTATAGAAACTAATTCTAACCCCTTCCCAACACTTATCTTAACCCCAGAACAAACATCAGTCATAACTGTCACCCCATCTAAAGCTAAACTTATTTTTTTACAATTACCGTGCCTATAAGCTCAAAATCAACTGTCTAGTTAACTGGTCTCTTGGCTGATAACTCGACACACTGGCAATCGCCCAACGGATTATACAAAGTTATTCCGGTGCAAAAACACTTCGTTGTAACACCTCTTAATATAAACGACGTTTTACCAGATGCAACAATAGATTGAACTTTGCTTGTTAAACGACCTTGCTGTTTCGAATAATGAACTTAAAAAAGGGTTGAAAACTACGTTCAATTCATTATCTGTTTTCATAACTGCCAAGCACATATGGTTCTGATGGTTATTCCCCATAAGCACAAAGTTATTAATAACTATTAGTATAATATGCGCTTGGCATTTTAGACAACGCCAAAAACTAAAGTTCCAATTAAAAAAAAGGGTAGATACCACAGTGAAAGGGTAGATACCACAACCAGCATACAGTATACTCTGAATGAAGACACCTCCAATATTTACTGACAAAATACCGGTCGTAGTTTTTATTTAATTGCAATCAACAGAAAATGTTTAAAATCAGCAAGCACATATGCTTTATACAAGTGGGACGTACATATAGAATGAGTTTAAATTAAACAACATCAATGGCTTATTATGAGGCGCATATTTCGAGTATTGAATACAGACTAATCGTTGTCCCCGGTATAGGCGGAAATACAATATATATGTAAAAGAAATCGAGCATACCACGAGGTCGAATGGTATGGTGGTTGCTTACACTTTTAGATCATAATAAGGTACATGAAAAAGACGAATGACGGTGGGAAATAAAATAACAGTTAATGATAAAAAGCGGTAATAAGAAGTTGCAGTAAATAAATATTGGGACTTGATTAAAATATGGTGAGAGTGAGCGCCCATCGTGTTTTTTTATCATATGTCGTGATGTCGCATGTTTTAAAACTAACTTTGAAAGGCAGAGAAAATGAGGTGATGGAAAGAAGCTACATAAATACAACGATGGCACGCTTATCCAATGTCTTGCCACGTCCGAAGTACCGATCAGTTAAACGCAGTTGTTGTTAACTTCCTTCTTGAACTGAGAATACCATAAGCTGTAATCTTGCAGTTGGGCCACCTGCCTATCCGTACGACGGTAGCTTGGGAGTTGGGTGTCCTAAAAGCGATCCCAGCTTTTTGTCTCAACATCGGAGTACTAAAGAACACAACGTTTAGAAAAAAAGGATTTTCTAATATTAACCCAACTAGGAAAAATAGAGTTTTTATGTTCTTCAAAGTGGAATATCGGATGGAGGGTATGGTCACACAATAGCTAGGTTCGATTATTACTCTAACCAATTTCTACGCAGTTAAACCTTGGCCAATATATTAAATTCCGTCTGTCTAGTTTTCCATCGGTACTAGGCTCGACGACCTGCAAAAATCCCACTGAAATATCTCCATTCACCGGACGGTGGACTTTAGTCTGACATTAATCAAGTTCTAAATGACTATAGACGGATAAAATAACTATTCCAAAGTCCATATTAATATAAATATCTGAACTAAATAGAGAAAAAAGTGAAGTGAATACAAATTAGTATTTATTATGTTCTTTTATTAATGAAGTGTTTTAACGACTCATTGTTTTACCGTCTTTTGCGGTCTATTTGTTGTGATTAGTTTTTATTTCTGCTTTTTGATCTAGGATTAAAATGAATAAACTAAACTTAACTAAAAAAAACAAAATCTCCTAGGCGGGAAATATACATCTAATTTATTTTAAAACGGAAGCGAAAAAAATCTATAAAATCCATCGTAAGGATTGGACATGGTGTTTATGTTTATCTCTGTGAATGAGAAAACGCAAGGTGCGTTAACACAGTGGTGATCGGCATATATCACTTGCCCTCACCGTCGGGTTATCGGTGATATAACAGTATATCTATGTTTCAGGCTACGCACATACAGATTGGTCAAGGACACAACCGACTAGCTAGCGACCAGTTTCAAATCTAAACGCATTCAGCTAAAAGGAGACACACTAACCCAGCACGCTAAACGGTCGGTAGCTACATGTTCAATGACGCATTTTTACTCACATTTTTACATTAATACCTCCTGTAATGACACTGCGTACATCAATCAAAAATGTTGTAAATTTTTACGCCAACTTACATGGTTTGCGAATAAAGTCATGGAGACCGTTCTTGGTTTGAACAAAGAAAGAACTTTGCAGATAAGATCATTGTAGCTCTTCATGGAAACGTTGGTCTCGAAGCTGACATACGAGAATTCCGATTCAGGTGTTATGTGAATCGTCCAATACTGGCCCTGGGTCAAAGTAAACAACATACATGTTTTACCAGGATGATCAGCAAAAACATCAGGCCAAAAATATGAACATCTAGGGTTCGTACCTTTAGTAATTCAGTCACTAATGTTTAGGACAACGTCCACTATTTTCATTATTAAGTTTTAGAAAATGTTACACGGGGGGAAAGGTGATATGTCGGTTACCCATGTGATAATGCTCATTAATGTATTTACAACATAAAAGTTAGATAACCTGACATATAAATTAAAATAGATAATCAAATGATTGTCCATGTGATAACTCTTACGATTTTAAGTTCACTGAAATAAGGACATTCTATCATAAAAGTTTCCAACTAAATAAAAACAGTTTTTAACACAATAAATTTACCTTGTCAAGTAATCCATTCATTGAATAACCACAGGGCTCGAATAACACAGAATTTATTTTGGAATTCGGCAGAATATCTGATATTCCAATCTCCTAGAAATATAATTAATTTGGTCTCAATAGAATGAAGATAATTTTCCAACACAAATCTGTGGCAGAGAATATTGTACAAACTATCAACAAAATCATGTGCACCTAAAAACAATTCTATGTAGTTTTGTACAGGTACCTAACACTAAAATTGTGTTGGCACTTAAATCACGTTAATTACTTGCTACACACACACTTCCAAATACACATTTTTTAACATTAACTATGTTTTAAACTTCCCCACCAGCTTATAAAATGCAAGAGGACATCTTTGTTAAAAACTCTATCACAAGGCACCATATCTGAAAAATAGTGTTTTACATCAACACCACCTTTGTAAATGCTTCCGCATCTCTCTCCTTGCCGGACTCATCTTTGAGCTTGAATTTATCCATGGTTTGCTCGCATAATGCGGTCATTAATATTTCCAATGTCTGGTCTGCCTGTTTGACACCAATCAGGGAGGTGTTCTCAGGGTGATTCAGAGTATAGAGATACCAGCAATCCCTGTTCATACGTCCCAGGCAATACGATGCACTCTCTGGAAGGTTACATAAAAATCCCATTAAAGCATTTTAAACAGTTTTCGAATTCTTAATGATTGTAAAATTAGGACTAGTCGAAGATCTTTGAAATAATTTTGAAAAAGTAATAAATGGTTTTAACTTTTAGTGTGGTACTGGAATCAAGTATTTTCTTTTCTAGAGAGAAACACGATAAGAGCATGACAATTTAGACATGTTTATGTTTTGATTAGTATTGTTTGTGACTAGGAACTGCACAAAGATTGACCTAATCATAGCGAATTTAAATCATAATAAACAAACTGTAAAAGATACTGTAACCTGAGAGAAAACATGTAACCAATATCTTTCCTTTTATCTGTATAACTTCACACTTCGTTTAATATAGAATATTCATATTTATCCCGTGAATGGAAACACACAAGGGGCAGTAACCCAAGGGTATTTCTCTAGCTCGCGTCCACCATCAGGTTACCACAACTTTTACAGTGTTTTGTGTATGATTAACATGTTCATTTTATTTGGTAGAACCCATCATTCCACAGGTTCAGGCTGTTAAGTGCCTTTTCCAAGAACACAACTGACAAAAGAAAGTGAGCCGGAATATTGTTTCATAGGTTGCACTTGTGCGCATTATGGTACCAAAACAGGACAAAAACACATTTTAATATATTACCAGACAGTATGGTGTCCAGGTAAACAGTTTCATCTGTAAATGTTTTGTACGGGTGCGGCTGATCATCCGGCTTCTTAAAGTTCTTTCTGGAGTAAAAAAAATCCTGCAAAGAAATTTATAAGTCAATATTACTGATATATTATATAGAGTTTATCCAATGTGAACAAGGATATTATAACACAAGCCTGGTCTTATGGCTATTTCACTGTGTCATTTATCTTTAGTTAAATTTTGTATATATGATGAAGATATTGTAATAGTTTGTGCTTGACCCATTCATCAATGACTTTGAAATGCACCATCGTGAGAGCATGTTATAAA
>CH001414.1:18307-34400 GCA_000149265.1 Ciona savignyi | reverse complement strand
TCACCACCGAGGTGCGCTATTAAGTCAAGTGCGGTGATGCGTGTCTGTCGTCGCGACGACACGAAGATAAGAACAGGTTTGGTTGACGAGTGAGTTTGAATCGCTGTAGGAGGGAAACAAAGTCAATTCAAAATCAAACATATATGCGAGATTGGACCTTTTTCGAATATTTTATGAAAAAAACAACCATTATCAAAATACATGGCATTTCTGAAGCGTAGTGTTCACATTCTCCATGTATCAGTTTGGTTTATTTAAATATGGTTTTTGGTTTGCTTTAAAAAATAAATTTGAGTAAAAGGTTATTACTCAAATTAAACGACAAAAGACTAAAAGAGAGAATGGATATTCAACATCAAGATAAAAGGTTAAAAAAACTATTTGACGGAGTCGTAAAACTCAGAACAAAATTTAACGAAAATATGTTTAAAAACGTATATATAAAATGAAATCTTAGTGTGCAATAAAGACACCAAATACTACTAAATAGTCGGTTGTGTAAGTGGGCAAGGCACTTATGTTAATTGGTTCTATCAAATTAAAGGAATGTCGAAATCATACACAACACACTGCAATAGCTTTGGTAACCATAAGGTAGACACAAGATAACCTGATGATTGTCCTTGTATGAAAATCCTATTGTGTTTTTCCATTTACACAGATAAACATAAACATCCTATCCTAAACAGAGTGTCTTCAAAAGAAGTTTGCTACGATCATGCATGTTTTTCACTTCAATTCAGACTCGAGTAACCTTGAAAACAGGTTTTATTCATGGACGCCATCCTCGGGCAGTAATGCTTCCCTGCAAACCCTTGTATGTGGACTTCCATGGGGACGGGCCTCACTGATGGACGGAAATTAAACAAACCCATCTGTGATAGAAAACTCGATGAGTGGTATTCAATAATACTGTCTATGCAATATAATTTCCATCTGTAAAAATGTCAGAATATGTATAAAAAACAATTTAAAAAGTTTTTTTAAAGTATATAAGGTAATTTACAGAACTAAAAAAAAAATTACAGCTTTTATAACTTGGTGTTAAAATATTACTACTAGCAAAACAGACGATTCAACTATGACTTTGCCAGTACAACTGAAGTATCAGTTGGTTATATATATCCTTTTGGGTCAGAAAGTTGTAAAAAAAGATAGTTGCAATGCTACACAGACCCGTAATGGGAAAATATGACACTTGCAAAACACTTGCCCCCAGAAATAAGAGATACAATAGAACAAGTTTTACATTAAACATTTTTTTTAAAAACGACTAAGAGAATTTAAAAAATTACACTTTTTATAAATTACACTTTATGTGTTAATAAAAAAGGAAAAGAAAACTTTTTAGGGTCTTATTTGATGGTCTAGATTCTAGAATATGTCATTGCTATGAAGGTAATTTTTTTCATCCCCAGATTATAACTTGGATAATTAACACCACAACAAAACGGTCTAGTCAGGTACAGAACCTATTAAAGTGTGTTGAAAACATGACATTGGTTTTATGTTCAACCTATAAAATCCACTTGGTCCAAGCAACTTCCACCAAGTGCTTCGCACAAGAACATAGGTGAATAAAAAGCGTTACTTTCAATTTATAAACTGTTCAATTAAAAAAACATTTTTCACCTGTTTTATGCCCAACCAGTCAGCTAAGTCTCGAGCGTTGGCCAGCGCAGTGGACAAGCCGACTACACGGACAGCTTTCTCGGTATGAGAGGATATGAAGTTGGTTCGTGACACGATGACCTCTAATACCGGTCCCCGATCCTGACCTGCGCATGGGGAGGTCTGCCTTAAAAAGCGCTTGCGAAAAATGATACAACTTAAGTTGAAAACACAGGAGTCGCTGCTTTGGTAGCCAAGAAGACACTCCATTTGAGAATAAGGTTATTTCGTTTTTCGACAAGGGTTGCAATGGCTTATGTTTTTCTTTTGAAAATATTGCTGACACTAAGAACATTCTTACAACAATACAACTGTTGATTGTTAATATATTTAGGTTTCACCAGATTAATCAAACGTCACAACGGCTACATGATAAGGTTTTATGACAAGTCTGACCGGAGTTTACATTGTAGCAGCCTAGATTTAAATACCCTTATAATGAAAGTCATTTTAAACTACTGGGGTATCTGTCTGGTTCAGCTAGTTGATATATTGGTGCATCCCTTGTACTTACCCAACAAATGTATCTCATCGATTATGAGCAGTGAAACCTTTCGGACGTACCCCCTGGTATTCCAACTACGGGATACACCGTCCCATTTTTCTGGGGTTGTTATGATGACGTCGGCACGTGCCACGGCGCCCATGTCAGGCGCAATGTCGCCAGTCAACTCCACGAGTCTGAAATTATGCAAATTACCCTGTCTTAGCATCAAGAGAGGTTACAATAACAATTTTCAGTTTTTGTGGTCTCAACAATTACCCTTCTTATTAGCTATATTTGTTATAATTTATCTTAAAACTGGCCTCATCAGTTTAGGATAGGACAAGATAATTCAATTACTTAATGTAAGGAATAATTCTTTCATATGTACCTCTCAGATTACCATTTTTCTGTTTTGGTAGAAACAATTAATGAACTAGTTTTGAGCGAGGTCTGCCAATTGACATAAAAAAACTGTCCAGCAAGTGGCTGGTTGTGAACCAACAAATTTCAGCTGCCTGCAAACTACCACCACTCTTACTGATTGACCTATCTTATTCAAATTAAATGTAAAATTCTAGATATACACACTTTGTGCCATAACATTTCACATACTTAAGTCCAAGTTTGGTTTTAAGTCTTTTTTCCCAGTCTTTCATTCGTTCTCGGACAAGTGCTTTCATAGGGGCCACGTAGACGGCCTTAGCCCCGGGCTGGGTACGAAGCATGCGGAATAAAGCTAGCTCGGCTGCCACTGTTTTACCAGAACCAGTAGGTGCACCTGGTTTAAAAATAGAATTTTAAACAGAGAACGTTAGCCAGTGATCTTAACAGGGAAACCAATGCACTACCTCACATCAAGAGATTTTACAAAATTGTGGAAAGTTAGAATTTGAATGGTTTTTACTTTTTTATCTTTTTTTTTTATTTTTGGGCAACTTAATTTAAATAGTCTTGATTTAATGTGGCTTAAAAACTGTTATATCAAACATAAAACACAGCACAATAGCCCCGACAACTTGACAGTGGGCATAAGATAGTTTCAGGACTATCATCGGGTTAGTTCAAATTATACTTCAATAAAATAATCAAAATATTTAAAACTTAATTGTACATTGCTTTGTAATCACCAGTAACTGAAAGTAATATACAAAAGTTAAATAGTCTACTTAAGTCTTTCACAGTTAATTATGGCTTTTCGCTTGGTAATTTGATAACCATGAAAATAATCGTTTGTTGTTTTTTAAGTTAATTGAGAATCAAAAACTGCTTTACCAGTTAACTTAATAGTGATTAACTAACATAAATCATTAAAGGTAACTGATTCACAAAGCCAACTATGTAGTTAAGTTAGGTCCCCTAAATGTCAATATAAATTAAACAGCTCTTACCTAACAAAGCATTTGTGTCGTTATGATACAAACAATGAAAAATCTGCGTTTGAATGGGATTGAAATGGGTGAAGTTGTAAACTGCTTGGAACTTTTCATCCAGGGCTGTAATAGGAAGTGGCTCCAGGTCTGTCAACTCTAAAAACACAATGCACTTTTAGAAAGAAGCAACGGAAAAAATAAGGTTTTTCCTTTCTTTTTATTACAAGCATCAAATCATATATTAAATAAATAAAAATAGGTCTGGCTTAGTGTGTTATTTTTATTGAGAAAGTTTTTTATATTTTGTATATATTTTCATATAAAAAGGGGCATTATTATGTTATTTAGATAAATTCGTTTTGACACAAATATGATAAAACCAGTCTGTCATTTTTTGAGCATTAACATTGACGTTTTCTTGGTAAATGACAGTATCTGAAGTTGTACAGTGAAGAAACATGTTACTTTGTTTTGGGTTGTGTGTTATGGTAACCCATATTTTTTTAATAGCATGTTACCCTGGCATGGTAGGAACGAACAGTGAGTATTCAGAAAAAAAAAATCCAAAGCAGGAATTATAAATCTTTTATTAATAACGAAGTAAATATTTAAAAAAATCGATAGTTTACTTGGCCAGTTGCACTAATTTTGCCGGCAATTGTCGCTATTCTCAGTTTACATAGAAGACAGTAACCAAAACAATATTTACTTCAGTGTTAATCACAAGGGTTTTCTTGTTTAAACCCTTATGCCTTGTCGAAAATGTTTAAACACAAGGTTCGCCTTGTTTAAACCCTAATGCGTTGTAAAAATTATTTCGATCACCTGTATGTGGAGGGTGTCTGTCGGGCAGGATGAGATGCTTGAATGAGATTGGGCAAACGGTGCCCGTGCCAAACCAACGATCAGATTCAACATGGACGAGGTATTGTGTGGGGTGGGGTTCGATAAGTGGAATGGTGAATGTCAAATTGATGGATTCCCTTCGCACAACCTGCATGTTTAAAAGAATAGAGGTGTTTGTTCAACATAAGCAGGAATTTGCCCTAAATAAATAGAACCTTCATTGTAAAAGCCTATAGTTTTACCTATCACCCTGATTACAAAGTGACAGAAACATTGTTTTGTTTACATTTCCAAATGGATTATCCGTAGAGTTCATATCAACTGGTGAGTTATCTGGCTGGGGGTAAGGATTAAACCCAGAACACTTTTCAGAAGTAAATAACTGCCATGCATTAAGATACTTAAATATAATGTGTGATTTACCGTTTTTTTAGGCATGAGGACATATTCACTGTGGTACATGTTGTCAGTATCAGGATCTTCAACCCAGATCCAGAAAGCTTCAGTGGTGTTGCCATGTGACTGCGGGATAAACAAAAAAGACTTATGAAAAAAATCAAATTAATAATTGCAATATAAAAAAAATAAAAATTAGGAATTTTAGGCATCACAATGATTCAATTCAACTCTCTTTAAAATTCACAAATGATTTTTGTTAAAAATATTGACTAAAGTGACCAACGGGTTGTGCTTTAAAACTACTGTAATATACTAATAGACTCCAATAATTTGGTCAATTTAATGAACTTAGATTTTGTCCATGCTGTACCACACAACATAACACAGGTAACGACGGCTTTCGCTTACATTATTATTCCAAGTGAAATCGGGTGTCATGACAACTTTAATGCGCAGAATGGTCCTGGTGATCGGCTGAATGGTGACCTGGAGTTGAACTTTCGGAATTTCCTGAGCGCATTTCAGAACTTTCTCCCCGATTCGAGGATGACGCAGCAAATTTCCTGCAACCAGTGAGACTCGAAGTTACTATCGGGAAGTAATAGAATTAGGCAGCCACTTGGAGAACTTGCATTAACCCAGAGGTTTAGTGGGCTGCAAAAACATCAAAAACCGGTCTCCATCTTATGCTACAAAGCAACATCTCTACTAATTGACGTAGGTTGGTGCTGTTTGGTAATTAATAAGAAAATGCTAAAACTCGAAAGTACCTATATCACTAGGGGACGAATCAAGAATCTCTTCCAGTTTGAGCTCTTTCTCCTCAATTTTTCTGTAAACATCTTTCGAGAGTCTAGGTCCAAACTGCCGGAGTGGCGTGCTGTCGGGCCACAAGCGCCGCTCAACACATTTGCAAAGTTTGAGCATCCGACCAGCAAGTCTCGTCTTACCCTGCTTCAGCACGATCTCAAAAACACCTCGCACAATCCGACCAGCGTTCTAAAATTTTATTCCCTTTAAATTGAGGTACAGTCAAATCTCGCTACTATGCCACCATCGCTACAAAAACACTTTACAGAACAATATACTGTAGCCGTTTTAAAAACTTACCTGACAGGACCGAGTTAAAGTGCCATAGTAACAAGATTTGACTACTAGATACTTTAAAATATCACTGAATTATTTAAAAAGGGTTGCAAAATCCACAATTATTGTATTGTATTTAGTCAAGCAAAAAAGGTATATTATCCTTTAAAAGGAGCGAATAAAATGGAGTATCCTGTATTAACATAGTGTCCTATCCTACCTTTGTATGGACCAACATTTGTATAGAGTAATGTGGACACATGGTGTGAATGGAAGCATGGAATCATGATACATTTTTACTCTTACCTGAGCGATGTACATGAGATCAGAGGAGAGGGAGAAACTTCGAACTTCCCCCGAGGAGATGAAAGTCTGGAACAGGATGTTGGTCTTCCCTTCTGTGTCCTCTGGACCAGATTTGATCGGGAGGTGGCAAAAATCGTCTTTTAGGTCGTCGAGTTCAGTCAGTTCATCATCTCTTACCTATAGATAATTGTACATGAAACGGAAGAGGATGAATGATAATGTTAAACAATGAGGCAGAGGTGTATTTCGTGCAATTTTCCAAAGGTTTTCCTGACCTTGGTGATAATAAACCTAATACCAAAATGTTTCGAAAGAAATATATTTTAAGTAAGAAGTAAAAAAAAGCATATTTTAGTATTATTGTTATGATAAAGCAGTGTCATGCAAAATCACCACATTTTTCAATAAAATATGTACTTTTTGTACTTGGTGCTTCAAAAATTCTTGTTTTTATCAACAACTTTTCTTTTAATTAATGGTCCTTAGTTGCAGAGAAGTAGATTTATAATTTTTCTGTAAGAACTTTTATGAGGTCATAATCACAAGTAGATCATAACAATAAAGTGTAGAGATAACAATTAGGTAAAGATTCGGAAATTGTTTGGACAGTGAACTTTGCTGTTGGGAAAAAGGTAAACAATGCATGAATCAAATTCCAGGGTAAGAAATGACAACCATTAAGCGACGATTATTATCCCAGCCAGAGGGACAAAGATTCTAATTTACACTAATTTACTTTTATCTGTTGGAATTCGTGGGACTTTGAAATCATGCTGAGTATAGCAGTGATGTCCATGGACGAGTTGATGAATTCATTGAAAGTCTCGATGGAGAGATATTTGATGTAGAAGTGGGATGAAGTACGACCAAGATCGGTGGAATGAAAATATCCTGAAACATAGAAATTTAGCTTGTTCACTCTGTTGCATCAATGCTGGATTTAGGTTGTTTTAATATTTCTGGGCGGATTCTACAATTCCATAGGGAAACTAAAAGGAGGGAAAACATGGAAGGCGGGAAAAAGGAAAACTATTCACTGAAATGAAGATTAGAGTTTTAAGGTTAGTGTAAAGGCTGATGGTAAAGTTAAGCCTAGTTCTGGGTTTGAGATTAGTATTTAGGGTAGGGTTTAGATTTTCCTAGTTTCATAAGCAGTTTTCCCCCCTTCCTTGCTTCCCAATTTTTTTATACAAATTAAAAAAAAAATCTAAAATAGGATTATTTGTGTAAAATAGGATTAATGTTTAATTTCCGGCGCATGTGACAAACAAAAAACCAAAGAAGTATATGGTTATTATACAACAAAATTTGTATGCATGGCTATACTGTCATAACTGAGGTTGCTATCTAATCACCTTCCAAATTTAAGATTGAGTGTTTATACTGCAAGGCAACACGCTAAGACATAAGCCGGTTAACGTTTTGCAACCCAGATGTGGGGTTTGTGCTATTTTAAGGAAGCAATTCATAATTCATAGTATGATGAAAGGATTTCATTCTGTCCAAATCAATTGATCAAAATTCAAACCTGTTCTTTCCAGGAACCGAATCATTCTTGCTTTTTCCAGTTTTCTGCCAGCCATTATAATGAGGTCACGTTGCCATTTAGTAAGCATTGGGTCATTCTGGAAATTCAAAAATTTAAATCAGTTGTTGTGTGAATATATTAGTTAAAATAGAAAGCATAATGTAAAAACATTTAGACCAAAGAATGCCTTAATTTTCATTGTTCCATAAAAAAGCTGACAATGCTACGATTTAGTTTATTTTTTGTTTCTTTATTACATTAAAGAAGAAGAACATACGTATGTTAAAAAAGAAGCCTGAAAAACTGGAAAAATAGAGTAGTTAAAATACCAGTTAAAAGTACACAGTTGTTGTTAAATCTTATGCTAAACCAAACAAATTGGCGCAGCAAATTTATCTTAAATTTAAATTAATAAAATTAAAAAAAACAATTTATTAAAATTTAACAATTACCTATATGAAAATCGCTATATCAATAAACAAATGAAATAAGTAAACTGAACGAATTTATGAACGAAACTGAGGTATTTATTTATTTTCAGCAAAATTCGCTTTTAAAGAATAAGAGAAAACAAAGTAAGAAGAAAATAAAAATAAATTTCTTTCACCTCAAGTTGGTTTGCTGAAATGCCATAAACCAGTGGATTTCTTCTCATCCTTGTGTATAGGTAGGTGTATGACAACCATCGTACACCATCGTCCACTGTGTTTACTGTTCCTAATGATATCTGGGGAAGTTGGGAGAAGTAATGCGACATGGAATGTTTGCAGCATAATACGGCTTGCTATATAACAGGGGTCGACAAACTTTTGCACTTAAAAACCCATTTTACCTGATATTCAACAAAATAAAAATCACTGGACGCCGCAAAACTTTTTTTGCAATAAAAGAAAAACAACAATCTGTGAGGTAACGATGCGAGTGTTCTTTTGTTAGTTTCACTAATATATGGGTTTCTAAACTTATTAAGCGCTTGCTACATTAGCATAGAGCCGTATCATAAAAATGAAAGAAACGCAGCATGCCAACCCCTTCTCTATAAGATATTGCGGTGTGCAAACATTAAGCGACTCTCATTATATACATAAAAACCTTCAACTAAGAATTCCGACAATTTAAAAATAAAAAAATTTCCAGGGAAATAAATGACTTTAAAAACTAATACTTTTTTGCTTTAAATTGGATTTTTAAATAAAAAAAACTAGTTCTTTTTTGTGTGTGTTACAATAAACTTATACATGGATTCCAAAAAATTTTGAGCCGAAAAAAAGAATGGAAATTGAAGTAGATATTAACCTCTGCGTTAAGGTTGTCGACCAGGCATTCAACAAATTGACTTTCAATCGGGTTTTGCCTGGTGAGCAGAGCAAGGTAATGTGAGAGCTTGTTATGCGCTGTGATGATCGTCCCTTCTCCTGTTGTGTCAAATTGAGGTCGACCAGCGCGACCAAAAATCTGATTTTTTCCGGAAATATCTGGTTTAGTTCTTTAGCCTGATAATGTAATTTCGATTACAGTAACAAAGACGATTATCTGATTATAAATGGGAGAATTTTTGTTTTCATTTATAACATACAAAACACATAAATACTTCTTATTTATATTTACTATTAAGCAGTGATCAATTATAAATTAACAGTTACCACATTACAATATTCCCAGTAATATGATCCCGGTCTCCAAAAATATATTTTATGCGTCATCTTAAATTTCATGGGACAACTTAAATGTTTTAAATCATTTATTATTTTAGTTAAGTTTTATCCTAAATTTTTTGATCATTTTAAAAGTGATCTTCATTTCTTTACCTGCATCACATCTAGTATCCCAAGATCGACGAACGCTCCTTGCTTTGCGTTGTAGACCTGCGTTCCTTTGATCACGACCGCGTGGGCCGGCAGATTCACCCCCCACGCCAGTGTTGCCGTGCAGCATAATACGCGAATGAGGCCCTTGGAGAACAAGCGCTCCAACATGGTTCGGTCAGCACGCAGCATTCCCGCGTGGTGCACACCAAGCCCGGAGTTGAACAGCTCACGAACCTCTCGATTGCGCGAACGCTGGACCTGGGATTAAATGTGTTAGTTGTTGAACTTTCCATGATTAGGTGTTTCTATTTTAATATCATCACTTGGTTTTTGTATTTATTTTTGTGGAAAATGCAAGAAAATAATTTCAAAATAACAAAAACAATTAAAAAAAAATCATGAAAAAAACTCTTTTAAAAAAAAAATTTGAATAATTCTTTAATTTACCAATTTAACTGATAGCTCTTAGACTGGTGGCTAAGTATTTTTCTGCCCAAATCAGGACAATTAGTTTGGATCAGAAAATGCCGAAAAAATTGAAAAAAAAATATATAAAAACCGCATAAGAATATCATTGAAAACTCATTTGCAAAATGCATGTTTATTGAAAAGACTTCTGTGTTTTTACTAAAAATAAAAGTTCTACCTTAATTAGATGTTCCCAAACAAAAAACCGAAATGACTATATTCAGCAATTATATATCCTAAATGCAATCTACCTGTTTTTCTGCTTGACCAAATCCATCCATCTGTTGGCAACTGAACAAGTTTACTTCATTGTTCTCTCTCGCCATTTCTGCCATCGCCTGTGCTGTCCGCACCGTTGCATTCCTTGCATGTACGAACACCAGTACCTGGGCATATTACATGGTTCGCGTGGTGTCCAGTATGTCTGGTTGGCTTATTGTAAACGCATGAGGATCGCCAACCGAAGAGTGGTTGGATTAAAACCAACTATTAGCTAGTCGGTGGTAGTTTAAATAAACGAAAATAAAGGATCTTGCCTGTACCTAGTGATTTAATGGGATTAACAAAAACTAAAAAAATATTTTAAAAGACCTGAAGTTTTAAATCTGTGAAGGAATAATCACTAAGTCTATAAATGAAATGCAGTATATGAAATTGTTATGATAACCATTCAGCAACAATACAATTCAACGATTTCCATATTATATATGATATTTATGTTTTGTCCACAACAATTGGAAACTGCTATATAATCCTGTCTCCCTGTCTGTTACCGGAGCTATTGCAGTGTGTCATATATGATTAAAACAACTATTTGGTTTTTAGTATAACTCATTATTCCACTGGAATCAGATCAATGTCTCCTATCTTCCCTGCCCAAAATCATACCAGTTTAGTCAGCGAAAAGTTTTGATCACACAACCTCATATCACAGACAGGTTCTTATGGATTTATCTACAAACTTGAAATTTTAGACAACCATAATATTCTAAATTCTGGTATTCTGGTATATATCGAACCCACCTGATTATCTTTTCGTAGATTTTCCACAACGACCTCGTAGCACGCTTCATCCATGTCCAATCTCTGTTGGGTGAAACTCTTGGCTTTCACTCCGACAAAGGTTTGCTGAAGAGGCACGGGACGAAAACGACCGTCGAAGAAAAACAAACCTTTGTGTCTGAAAAGATTTTCAAACATTGAACATAGAAAACGACCTATGTTTGCATTTTGAGAGTGGGGATAGTGGCACTACAGCAGTATTTGGTAGGGGTATAGAGCATAAAACATTATTTTTTGAAAGTTTAATATATGTTCTTTGCATTTCTCTTGTGTTTTTAAAACTTAAAACAGTGAAACAATACCCACAGATCAGAACTTACGGATTAACTCGTAAAAACCGTGCCACATCTGTGTAGTTTGGCAGGGTGGCTGAGAGTCCAACTATTCGAATCATGGTCTGCTGTGTTTCAACCTTATATATTGGGGGAGAGTTAGCAGATTATCAAGCCACAACTTTTAGTATATTGTTAGAATAAAAGACAAAACTCAATTAATTTACTTCAGAAATATTAACCACAGTATATAAGTAAATCTAAATTTAAACTAGGAATAATGCCCTCAATTTATAGACTGACCCTCAATTTACTCCAGAGATATTAACCCAATTTAATAATTGACCCATCGTCATTAAAATACCATAAACCCCACATCACCCACTTTAATTGACACCCACCTGTCTAAGGGTTCGTGCAACGAGGGTCTCAAGTACAGGTCCCCGTTCATCATGCAGCAGATGAACCTCGTCAATGATGAGCAACCTCACGAGACGAGCCAGAGCCACATCGCTTGTCGATTTCCTCGTCACAACATCCCATTTCTCAGGTGTGCTGATAAGCAGCTGAGAGGGTTATACTTTAATGAACTTTAATGAAGCAGCAGATCACTTTTTTGGGCGTATCCTAAATCTGGGTTAGTTGAATCTCACGAACTACGCTTTAAACAGTAATTTTTAACATGTGAAAATAACTGATCGTTTGGATATTGTTTGGCATTGTATTGGTAATTATTTTTTAATTTTACCAATCCATTTTTTATGTCACCCATCTGGAACATTCCTATTTTTTTGTTGTCACTCATCGCTTTTTTTTGGATTTTAATGTCACCTATCTATTACTTAGACAACAGATGAATAAATAGTGGTTGTGCGATTCATCCTTTGCCCCACAACCCATATTAATACTTTGGGAACCTCTTGCGTTATTGGGAGAGAGAAACTGAACTGGGATACTGTTTTCATCAACATAAAATCAGGAAATATAACTCAACAAGATTAGCACCCGATATATTCTTAAATTCATAAAGGGAAATGTCCCCTCAAAGTTTTGTCATTGATATGTGGACATTTAGACACACAAATATGTCTTTAACTCATACATTTTTGCAACTTTATTAAGCTACACAATATATGTTCTCTTGAATGCATATTAAATTCAAAAAACTAGTTTTGGTCAAGATGTTGTTAATACATATTTTTTTATTGATGAATTTTTACCGTAATGCTATGTTATGCTATTTTTCTCAAAAAATATATTGTTTCCAAAAGGCATATAGAATGAAAACCGTTTAGTTTAACACACCATGGAAAACTGTTAAATTGCTCTGTCCACATTGCTGACTATGCTAAGATTACTGTTATAAAAATATTACAGGATTACTGACATTATATAAGTTGGTTGGAATGTAATCTTTTAACAGATCACTTTATACTGGCAAGGATTGATTGACTGTAAGGACTCTGCAATGCATGGACTACTGTTGGACGAATCCAGGTTGCGTGGTTGTTTTACTAATTTTAATTTATTTGCAACAATAGAAGTCTAATGTTGAAAAACTTTTGCTGTTTAATGATAAAGTCTAAAAGCAATTTGTGATAAGCAACTTTAGTATAGAAAAACTAAACAACCAAAGTGTTTATGCCCTTGACAAATGACGCTTAACACATGTTGTCTCTAGCGACTGGTTAAGGTTTGGTTGTCTGAAATTAAAGTGACAACATTACTACTATTTTCCCGTCCAAACAAACTGGCAGAATTGATACTTTGACTATGGTAAAATAGTGTTGCCAATACCTACCTGGGTAGATTGAATTTCTTTCTTTGTCAGCTGCATGTCGCCGGTAAGTTCTCGCACATTGATTCCCAGCGGAGACAGCCTTCGTGAGAAGTTCTCAGCCATTTCTGCTGCCAGAGCTTTCATTGGTGCCACGTACACTATCTGTGTTGCAGAAGGGAAATGTTTATTTTAATTCTTTGCGTCCCAACTCGCGATATATCGCGAGTTGGTGGGAAAACATGGTATACCGCATTCCACATAAATAGGTGCAAATCTAAAAAACGATTTCTCCGCAATGCGTAATGGTAGAGACCTCAGCTATGGCTCATTCAATCAAGCAAACCCTCTTATTTATTTTCTGTAATTTTCGTGGAGAAATATTAAAAATGAGAGGAGTGATAGCCTTTCTTTTTCAAGGCTTCGCCTCTTATTTCTATCGATTTTACACGAATTTACATGTGACTAACTCAGCCAATAGGAGTCGTGTTAACTTGCGGAGAAGCTCTTTTTGTCAAGCAAGTCTTTCTTTACATTCTCTGTGAATTTCGTGCCGTTGAGATAAAAAGGAGAGCGTTGGTGACGTTTTCGCAGCAGGCGTTTATGCTTCGTGTTCACCAAAGCATGAGTCCAGCTGGGCCTGCTGAGCGCACGATAAAGAAAAAGGCGGCGAGACTAGTTGCGTGTGCCCTGCTTTGAAGAATATCATACAATTCGAGAATATTGGAAATAGTATTTGTGTTTGTTTGCTTTTGTATGCCCTTTTTACACTTCCTTCACTGTTCTTTTTTATACATTTTACCTATTTTAGTTCTACAAAACTAAAAACTTCAATGCGTTTTGGTTCAATTTTTCATAATATAGTTAGAATAAAGGGAAATTTCAATTAGGAATAGTAAAAAAACTACTGAAGAGAAAAATACAGTTCAAATTTTCCTGAGTACAAAAACTATTAGACAATCTACATTCCAATTTTCATATCATTTGGGCATACCAATAATTATTGAGTATTTCGTTTGTCAGTGCACCTCAAATTTGTCAAAGTTGAGCAGAATTTTCTTTACATATAAAGTGGTGTTCACTAAAATTCAAATAATATATTCTTTATTGGAGGTAGATTCTAGGTAAGTGGCTTGTTTAAAAGAGGGGTAAATTATCTTTCCAAACATACTAAATATTAAATCATAGCATAAACTTTTAAAAAACTGTGCTAATTTGAAAATGACTAAAAATTGTAAAAACACTGCGGGACAGCATGTTTGAATTAATGCATTTAGCCGGGAGTGAAAGAGTTAACTCTAACTCGGGCTGCAATGATATATCATTAATCGTGATACTACTCAAGTACTATACTAATAAATGCGGATCAAGATTATCATACTACATTCGCATTATTTCATCAGGAAAACTTGGCAACACTTGCTTTAAAATGCATCTTAAGCTTATCGTTAAAAACAGTGTCACAAATGTATGATCTCAATAAAACGTGGTCATATGTCTATCATATCATACAGTTCCTTCTTTCTATATTAAGAATAATAATAAATTAAATAATCAACAAGTGAATGGTTGTATATATTATCTTTAAATTTAAACAATTAACTCATGATTGTTGGTTTATATTACGCAACTTTATATTCTAGTTGATTGAATTTACTAGCAAGATTTTTTTAAAAACAAACTGTGGTATTAATTGTCATCAAGAAACGCATTGCAATCCTTTAAAGACGTTTAACTTTTCTTAGTAAATTTCCTTATGTTTACTTCCAATCTGCTGAATTATTGCTATATCAAATATGCTAAAATTAAGACAAACTGTTAGTTTTATAATGTCGTTGAAAGAGTCTGCTTATTTTGATTAAATTTTAATTACATCAACATGACCTGAGATCAGTAACCTTATATATTATATTATATGATGACTAGACTTTTGCATATTTTTGGGTTGGGTTCCTTATGTAACAATAACTGTGTTAAGAAACTCTGTACACCGCTGTGGAATTCCTCCAATACTGTATAACCTGGCAGGGAATTATTATGTAATGTTGGTCTTGCTTTGGGACGAACGTTACTGTACAGATTCCATATTTTTCCTTGAACAAACTTCGTAAACCAAAACACTTATTTCAGTACATGTAACAAAAAATACTTTAGCATTATTTTTAATAGTTGTTGGATTCAAGAGTTTGGTCTCAATGAAAAAACTGTTGATTCACACCTTAAACTTGTCCAGCTGTATGACACCGTTTTCCACATTCTGCACAATCTCCTTAACAATGGTGAGCATCGCCACGTTGGTTTTACCAGCTCCAGTGGGCGCGCAAATCAAGAGGTTTTCGTTCGTGTGATATGCGGTCTTGTAAACCCGCGACTGAATCGTGTTCAACTGTTTGATGCCGGCAAACGCCATTTGCCCAATCTAAAAAAATACTTTTGTTGAAAAATGAATAAATAGTTATACACAACCCAATTAATTAGGAGTTTCAAATCAACATTTCGCTTGTTTTTTACTTCTTAAATAGTTTGCTACCAGATAATAGTTTTATGCAACCGGAAAATCTGAACATTTCTATTGCAAAATTTGCAATAAATTTACTAAATCTACCTTCCCTTTATATTCCAACCATTGTTCATAGTACTTTAACAGTTAGTGTTGTTAAAATCTTAAATAAACCATCCAATGTGGATAGTTTTACCTCATCAAGCTCCTTTATTTTAACCAAAGGCCAAGGCTGACCAGCATAGTGAGAAGTGGCTGGTATCGAGATCTCCTCATATTTCTTCGTGTTTTTCACCTCGAAACCTTCAGGCAGTGCCATCTAAATCAATGTGTTTAAATCTTTTGAGACCTTTTCAGTAAAAGAGTTTAATTTTGGACAGGTCTCACCCTCGTATTTGCCGAAGCTTAAAATGTCCCAATTTGAAGGCTTAAATGTAAAACAAATTCACGTGCTATTTCAACCCACTTTGGAATAATTGTACCCCTCACTTACCCGAACACCACCCACAAATG
>CH001414.1:0-15030 GCA_000149265.1 Ciona savignyi | reverse complement strand
TTTAATATTTAAATATATTTGTCTTTTTTATTGTTATCGCCAATCAAAGTTAAAAGGACCCAAGTTAAATGTGGTTAACATAATTCATTTAAATTGAAAATAAAAAAAACGTTTTGTCTGATAAAATGGTTAAATTCTTTGAAAGTGATGTCATTCTTCTTTTTAAAAAAATATTAGTCCTATTGTATTATGGGAAACTGTCGTTCTTGCTCTGCAGATTTCACACAGTCAATAAAACAGTATCAGCTATCTAAGGTTAATTGCCATTGACATAGCTTGATACTAATCTAATTGCAACGCCTAAGGTGATTTTGACTACAAAATTTTTTTGCTGTGTATGTTTATAAACTATATGTATTGCAAAAGCTTTTACCACCTAAAGGGGTGAAATCACCCCTTTATTCTTTTTTAGATCTACTATTAACAACATAAACAATAAAATTGTGTGTTTATTTGGTAATTTTGGTTTTCGCTTTCATTAACAAACATAGTTTAGGTGTCGCCAAAAATAATAACGTGGTATAATCCCCATACAACAAATATCGTTTAAATAGAAAGAACTTACCTTTATTTTCACGTTCACTCATCATTGCTAATTGTTTTTCATCCTGAACTAAATCTGTTCGTTTTTGAAGTAATTCCGATATCATATCTAAATGTTCAAACCCCAATAGTTCGCAAAGCTGCAACAAGATTTTAAGGCATTACTAAAAAAGAAGCCTAACAAAAGCAACAGTTAGATGGTTCAGATTTAGTGTGGTAAGCATCAAACAAAAGCTCCATATGGTTATTAAGGGGTGGTGCCGAATAATTGTGAATAGTGGGTACCTAATGTCTTAAAATTCACAAGGAATATGAACCATTAAAGTATACAGAAAAAAAATGTAAGAATGGTAAGCAAAAATACCTCATTCTGAATGTGATCACTTGATTGTGATGATTTCAACAATGCCAACGTTGGTTCCAGAAGCTGTACTGAGTGGAACTTTCTGCAAATTAGCAGAATTTTGGTCAAATTGCAAAAGATACGCACAAAACACATAACAGACTTAGTAAATTTAACCAACATAACTATTATTACTAGGTTAGTACATACCACAAAAATAATTTAGTTATATTTTTAATCTCCAAATATCTTAAAAATGTTCTTATACCATTCTATTTGAATGAGAGAGTGGAAATGCTATAAGAGTGAAAAATAATATTTATATGCAGTCCGCCAGATTAGTCTAGTCTAGTGGTTAAGTGTGTCGCCTTTTAGACGAAGGGTTGCAGTTTCGAAACTGGTCGCTAGCTAGTCTGTTGTGTCCTTGGGCAAGGCACTTTACGGACATTGCCTGAACCCAGTGGAATAATGGGTTCTACTAAATTGAAGGAACGTGCGAATCATACACAACACACTACAATAGCTCCGGTAACCCGATGGTGGGCGCGAGGTAATCTGACGATTGCCCGTGTGTTAACTCCCTTGGTTTTCCCATTCACGGGGATAAACATAAATGATTCTATGCCAATTCTACTTACAGTTCCATTTGACGTCGCAACCAAGGTATGCCCGTATCAGTGGACACATGGGCGTCATTATCTGTTCTGCGTGGAGCCGTTAAATGCATGAGATCTTTATGTTTTTGTCGAAACTGGGCGGCGATGTCTATTTCTTGTCTCTGAGGAGCTTCATCAAAGTCTCGGGAAACTTCAAAATCAGGAATTTCCCCAGAAAACTGAACGGATATTAGGTTGAATATTTTGGCTTGACAATGCAGAAATACCAATTTTGTGTAATAATAATTGCTTTTTGCATTAAACACTATTGAGGCTTGAGGCTTTGAATTATTTCACAAGAAAACCTGTTGTAAATCACAATAAAATTTGCATAAAACCAGTTGCAGCCTGGACATTTTTACCACATGAAAAATGCCACGCAAGGGAAAGAATCGTTCTTTAGACTGTACATTAAAGAAAAATGATGCTATTTTGACATCATGTCACATAACATCAATATTCGAATGAGTTTCATGAAATATTTTTAAATTTTAATTATTGATCAAAATTATATAAATAAAACTCATTTTGTTCCACTTTGAGCACTTAATTTCGTATTTCTAAAATCAAAAGTTCTCATTCAAATGTCATTCTTTTCCAGTTTTTACCAGTTTTTTACCAACTACCCAATGATTAGCATAAAATAATCTTTCTCAATGAACTATGTCACAAAAATCCAAATCAACACCAAAAAATTAAATAATCAAAAAAACCTTTATTTTTCTCCCAAATTCACTTGATGTAAGCTCTAAATTCCCAATGGCTTCAATCAGGCTCTCGTCGGTTAGTGACAACATTTTTTTCACCACCGGAAGAAGTTTTTCAGCAGACTGTGAGTTAACACGGCCCACAGTGTTCCTGTTTGTCCATGAAATTATTATGGTTTATCAGAATTCTTATTTTCCTTGTTTTGTTTAAAAAAAGATCATTATTGCTTGTAAAAAAGAAAAGTGCATTTTCTGTTATTCCATGGATAAAATAAGGAGTAATCTCGTCGGCAATAGCTGGATTATTACACAGTTGCACAAATTTGCTTATCCAGATACTTAAGATTTTTTATCCGAATAAGTTTGGTTTGTGGAATTATTCCCTAATCAATACTTTAATCTAGAATGCAAAGTCGCTAACCTAACATACCTAATTTCATGAAGTGTTTTGGAGTCGATTGAATCAACTTTATAAAGAATAAGAAACAGTTCTGTTGCTGCAAGATGCTTTGTTTCTATATTCTCCTCAGCACCAACTGCACAAAATTTAGAATGTAACAAAATAAAACATGATTGGATACTCAAGGTTTCTGTGGGGGTGGAAAGGGGGGATTTATTACACAAATTTCATCAGAATACCATGTGTCCACGAGCCCTCTTTCAACTTATACCTTATCGCAAAGGGTATGTATCTTTTGATGATTTATGTAAACTCGCTCAGCTTACAACAGAATAATAAAGTAATATATTATTTTTTTTATAAAAACAGTTTACTATCCATTTAAAATATAAAGTAAAAATTGAGTTCATCACGCGTTTCGCACAATTTAATTTCCAGGTTTAAAAATCCGATAATTTATTGTTGTTTACAAAATTAATTCTAAAGAATAATTAATCAGATTACCGCTATTAAATCTATGCCCACATTAACTAAACTAAATTGCGCACATACAACCGTTGGACTCTAACATATTTCATTAAATGACTATTAAATTTTTTTATAATTCGGATCTTTAGCTCCAATCTGGATGGTATTTTTTTGAAATTTTTACAGGAGAGGGAAGACCTATATACATCTACATAAGCTTACTGTAGAGGTGGCATGTAATCACCGTAACGTGTTTCTCCATACCGAAAGCACATCTATCGTACAAACCTTCCGAAAAGTTTTAAAAGCGGGGGAGATCAAAAATACAAGCATTCTAACATCACAACAACATCATCTTATTAGTAGCCCCATATACTAAAAGTTTTTCTGTGTGTGTTGTGCCATGTATTAAACTCCCCCTCAGTCAAAGTTAAAGGTAGATTCGAGATTTAAAAAAAACTATATTTGTTATAAAAACCTTTTATATTATAGGTTCTGCAAATATATAGATATATACTAATGCATGAAATGTGGTTTTTCACATTTAAAAGAGTTTAAACAATCAACTCAACAAATATTTGGCTCACAAAAAGCCCTCCAATTGTGTACATTTGTCTACATTTTTCAACCCTACAACCAAAGATACAAGTGACTAGCAAGATAATTTGATATGCTGCCAATGCAAGACCACACAGAAAAATTTGATTAAAAATTGGTAAATATTAGAGAAGAATGTAAGTTAATATTGACCAATATTTAATTAGTTAACCATTAAAAACACATTAGTCTTACCCTAAACTCTTTAAAATGCATCAATACCATGTTGATAGTCTTGATACATACACATATATATTTAACATACTTTTGGTAGTAACTTAGTCTAAAAAAATACAAACAAAATTTTCTTAAAACCTTTAAAATATTGGAGCACAAAAATAAATTGAAAAACTCAGCACCTATTGATGATGAAAGTAAAAGAAGTTCCCTTAACAAAGCTTTTAATTCAGCCATGTATTTTTTCTCCTTGCATTTGCTTCTCACCATTGCTTGCAACTCTGACCAAGTTAGGTTGTTTTCAGTGTATACCGATCTCTGGAAAAAGTAAAATAATGATATTTTAATAAACCGAGAAGTGTTACAGAAAATGACTTTTTTATTGGTGCATAGTTTTTGTTGTTTTTTTGACATATGTTAGGGCGATTATCTTTTAAATGACCCCATATAGGTTCTGTACTATGATCATTTAAGATCTGGATGCATGGATAAAATGTCATTTCTAATATGCTAAGTGATATATACAAATATTTACACATTGTTACCATTAGATAGTTAAAAGTTTGGCCCATTTTCATTAGAAACTGTGAATATATTTGAATCGCGGATAATTTTTTACAACAAACTTACAGCCTGTTAATTAACAGTTCTCGCTGGAAAACAAGTAATATTTTGGCTAAAATCGTGCACGGCTCCATATAGTTCACATATGCCATTACCATATTTCTCACATCCGGGTAACATCATATTCACCTATCCGGGTTAGCGTCATAGCAATTTCGCTATAGCGAATTCAGCTCAGCTGCAGTGAAAACAAACCCGAAATGCCCTACCTTTACCATTGTAAAGTGGCTGCAGGTGCTACTGTAAGTTATTTAAAACGCAGTTGCGAGGTGTGTAACACATTTTCCTTGGAATAGTAGATTAACAACGTAGTTAGGTAGATTTAGAAAAAAAGTATTTTATCAAAAAAACGGAAAATACGGCAAAACGTTAGATAGTGGTTAGATAAAACTCGTCATCTGGCAACATTTTTCAATTTTACATAGGGTTAAAACCAGCCCTTACGGCTAAACAGAAACACATGACCTTTTCATTTTATGACAGCTAGGTCTAAATCAGTCATTAAAATCGCCATAACATCAAAATAACTGGTTAACATTTCAGACTCAGCATAGGCTACGAGTGGTCTGATAAGGTGTTACATTTACTGCAGGAAATCATATAACTAGTATAAACTGTTCCTGCAAGCAAATATTCGTACATTATGCAGCTCGGGTGTTCTGCATTTTGTTGTACAAACCACAATAGATTGACTAGTGCCAAAGTATGGTTTTCTGTTTTCCCAACAACAATCCAGAGAGGAGAGAAAGGCGGATTGTAGCTTGTAAGAGGAAAGACAAGAATGGTTCTTTATTGTCCCCAAACAGTAAAAAGACCTATCTGTGCTTAGCTTATTTATTCAGCTATCAGTAGCTCCCCTATTAAGTAATGTAGGAAATTAAGTAATGTACCGTTAATTAATTAGAGTGAGATAAATACTCCAAATATATCAGTGAAGTACTGATATTTGGAAAGTAGACTTTTTTTAGTAACACAGTAATATTACTGCAGGTAGAGAAAAGGGGTATGGCATTTATACAAATTTTATTTTATTCAGGTCAGCCAACAATTGTTGAAATCCGCCCCGAATATGTTCCATCAGTCTTTATTTACACGCCCACAACAGAATATGAAACCCCTGTGTCCAGACAACAAAACCACAAGCCTTTAATTTCCAAATGTACATCTGTATTTGAATCTATGCATAATAAGAATGATTTTTTCAATTCTTTTTCCTGGTTGATACAGAAATTGTGCTGCATTAGTGCTACATCCAGTGATTCTGTGTACCATGTAAAGACAATAAATTTTCAATTTTTTTGTAATGGCACTCGCAGTGAAATACACTATCTTGTGTGGCATCAAAATTTCCAATATTTACAGACCGGTTTCACAAAGAACAAAATTTTTATGGGTATTCGGCATGCATTTATTGTTCAAAGTATTGGACTCATTTGTTTTTAAGACACCGGTAATGAAATTTCTACTAAATCATTATTCCACTTGCACGCTTGGTCTCTTGTTGCATACCCAAGATGTACAGCTGCTTCAATTTTAAATAAAAATGCTCCAACATGGGAACAAGAATTGCTCATAGCTGTCATGCAGGTGTAGTGCTAGTTTAGGCAAAGATCACTGAAGCATCCTCTTAGTTCAGTGCAATCCAGGAAGAATGGGGTGTATTGTTTAATCTTTGTAATGGCCAAACTTGTGTAGTGAGAATTTCATAGGCACCTTGCTCACCATTGCTATGAATATAAAGCATGTTGCACCCATCAACTTACAAATTGATTCGGGTGCATCCAAGCTTTTTTTCTGTTTTTCATGCTATCTTTTCCACCAGAAAAGAGTGTTTATTCAAGCTGGAGCCACTGAAAGGGGTCAGTAACCCACACATCACCTGCAAGCCAACAGGGACACTTGGAAACAACACACAATGCCAGCTTTTCCTGTAACTCTTCAGTGCACACATGCCAAGAGTCAAGACTGTCAATATAATTATAAATCATACACAATATATTAATTACGGTTAAATTCTACAGAAAACACAATATTACTTTACTTGTACCCAATATTATAGTTAGTTTGCTACCAAATTACTAACAAGGAAACAGCTTATGCCATATTCTTTCAGTCGTAAGGTTTGTCGGTATATAAAGATTTAGGCTATACCGTGCGTTAAACAGCTTTAATTGCCGTTATCTGCACAAACAAAGCTTTGTTTTTACTTTATATGACGGCACATACCGTATACCGTTAGATATATGTTGGAAAACGTTTTAATTGCAATAAAAATAATAGTTTTGTCAATTTTAGCCGAAAATATGAACTTTTCCCAGCCATTAGATAGGATTGTTTTCACTGCAGCTAGCGTCGTTAAGGCCGTTGTCATGGGCTGCGCGCGCAACCCGGATAGGTCAATAGCTTGGGA
The DNA here is from genome assembly GCA_000149265.1 of Ciona savignyi. Classification (NCBI taxonomy): domain Eukaryota; kingdom Metazoa; phylum Chordata; class Ascidiacea; order Phlebobranchia; family Cionidae; genus Ciona; species Ciona savignyi. Next base: position 8,105 of record CH001414.1, on the reverse strand, counting down.
ATAGAATCCATGTGTTAAGGTATCCTGGTTATTGTTATCATATTTTCCAAACAATCATTTTACAATTGTGAAAAGCTATAAAAGTTGAAGACATTGCAACAGTTTGGTTCAGACAATGACTTCTAACTTACTTGCCTTAAAGTCCAATGACACCATCGATTACCTGTCACTCGTAGCAATTTTTAATACATATAGGCTATTACAATAAAAGTACACCTGTTTTTAAATCCATTTTACCTTATTTAAATCCACAGATCCACTCTGCTTTGCAATAGATCCAAAAGTTCTTAGGGTCTCGGTAAAACTTGAAAACTCTGCCATGTCGTCTTAACTTTTATTGGATACGCTTGATAATCAGAAGAAACGAACTACCAGTTTACAGTGTGTTTGGAATGATATTTCTTCGCAGGTATCATGGACCAACTGTCACCAAAATGCCAACTTTTCTTCATGAAACGTTTGTTTCACGGTTCTGGCGCAACAAATGGAAGGGTACATGTGGGAAATCCCCTGAAAAGAAAGAGAAATATCGACGTGGTGAGCTAATTAATACGTTGGTAAGTTTATTTATACAAGAAATTACTAATTTTTTACAGCACCTTTGTTATTTTTTACCTAGTCTACATATTAAAATTTTATTTCAAATAAAATTGTTGTTGTTTTAAACGTTGACCAAAAAAAGTAATTCGATCATTTATTTATTTGTTAGATACGGTTCATTGAGTGCTTTAGTTGTTTGGGGAAAAAACGCAGAGACGGGCTGTTCACCAAAAAATGACGCATGCGACACGCCACTTTTTCAGAGGCGACACGCCACTTTTTCAGAGGCGACACGCCACTTTTTTCGAGGCGACACGCCACTTTTTCCGAGGCGACACGCCACTTTTTTCGAGGCGACACGCCACTTTTTTCGAGGCGACACGCCACTTTTTTCGAGGCGACACGCCACTTTTTTCGAGGCGACACGCCACTTTTTTCGAGGCGACACGCCACTTTTTTCGAGGCGACACGCCACTTTTTTCGAGGCGACACGCCACTTTTTTCGAGGCGACACGTCACTTTTTCGAGGCGACACGCCACTTTTTTCGAGGCGACACGCCACTTTTTTCGAGGCGACACGCCACTTTTTTCGAGGCGACACGTCACTTTTTCGAGGCGACACGCCACTTTTTTCGAGGCGACACGCCACTTTTTTCGAGGCGACACGCCACTTTTTCAGAGGCGACACGCCACTTTTTCCGAGGCGACACGCCACTTTTTTCGAGGCGACACGCCACTTTTTCAGAGGCGACACGCCACTTTTTCAGAGGCGACACGCCACTTTTTCAGAGGCGACACGCCACTTTTTCAGAGGCGACACGACACTTTTTTAGAGGCGACAAGTTACTTTTTAAAACAGCATAAGAGCGCATTGATTTTAATCAGACGAAGGTAATAGAAAGATGTTTCTGAATAGTGTTGCAGATGACTAAGAATATTGAGGAGCTTCCTGACTAAAATTTCTTTGAATTCGATCGAAATAGTTTTTATGTGAAAACAATAGCGCATTGGTTTTAATTAGGTGTATTTATTTCAGCAAATTCTTAAAGATTTGACTGCCAAATCGTTAAGTTGGTTAGAAAGTAAGAGTACGATACATTTTGATATCACCTTGGAGATCATGATGCCATATCCAATATGTCCGAAAATAAGTGTATGGTGTGTAATGAGAGGGATTTGTCAACACTTTCCTCAAAAGAATTCAAAACTCACATTAAAAACATTGGGTTTTATCAGTCAGCCATGCCGCCATGGCATATTGGTTAAAAGAAAGGTAAATATATATATAACCTGAAACCTTTAATTACATAACCATAATGGTTTATGGACAAATAAAGTTTTTACTAAATTATTATGTGTCATTTTAGGATATGGTTTTCCGTGTCGAATACTTTGTCCAGGACATTCTAATAAAAGTCTTAAAGAAAGGCAGCGCAGCCACTACCACTGCGGCACTGCCCACATTCACAATTTTAAAAGATGGAAGAAAGCTATCGTTTAAAGGACCCTTAAAAATGTAGCATCTAAGGTAACAATTAATCAGTATTTGTATAATTCGTCCGAATTGATTATAATTCAAATGGCAAAAGTATTGCAAATATAAACGCATCTAGGAATTTACTGTATCTGTATGTTATTATGATTAATCATTTTATATCAGAAAATTAATTGTGTTTTGAAAAGGAGAAAAAGTGATTAGAGAAAATTCTCAGTAAGCAGGAAATCTAATTCTAACTTGTCCCCAACACTAATATTAACCAATCAACTAACCACAACTATAACAATAAAGAAAGATTAGGCATATGTATAACCAATATTTTTTTCTTATCTGATGAAAAATAAGAAATCATTCTGGTTCGACTGGTTAGTCTGGTGGTATAGTGCGACGCATTTCAACCGAAGGGTTGTAGGTTCAAAACTGGTCGCAAGATAGTCGGTTGTGTCCTCGTGAAGACACTTAACGAACATTGCCTTAACCAGCGAATTAATGGGTTTTACAAAAATGAAGGAACAGGTTTATTCTATATAACATACTGCAATAGCTCCGGTAACCCGGCGGTGGGCGCAAGGTGATCTGATGATTGCATGTGTGTTAACCCCCTTGGTTTTCCTATTCACGGGGATAAACATGAAAATCCTATCTTATCCTATCCTATCATAGGAGTATTTGTCTTTGTAAACAATTTTGTTATCTGTAATATGTTCTGTTTGGACTGTTAGTAAGGTTTTAACTAGTTAAGACAATTTGTATATCTTTTACTGGTATTTCGAATTGCAGCAAAAGAAAAAAGTGGAATGAAAAATATTGAAGCTGAGATGAATAAGCATGAACATTCAATAACAGGTAAAAAAACATTTGAGTTGTTTTGCTCTTTTATGGGTAGGTAACACAATTGTTTTCATGCTGAACCACAAAAACTTTAGTTTAGAACTCGGTTTATTGTTGTGACTGTAAGATCCCCTTTATCAATTACTTGTTATATGATGTCTATGTAATATGCTGAAAGTAAGTGTATCAAACATGGTTTAACTATTTTATTACTTGCATTGAAAAGCGTGTAGTACATATTTATTGAACTGAGAATTTTAAGTATTAAGAGCATGATTTTTTAATAAGTTACTCATCATTAGGTACCGGTAGTTGATTAAGATTGTTCGTTTTACCAGAAAAGGTGGTGGGAAAATACAAAAGTTAGTTGTGTAAAAGCGATAACTGGTAATTGGTTGTGTCCTTGAGTAAGGGACTGGGGCCTTATCTACACCTAACTGATCATTAAATTAAAAAAAAATTCCTTGAGTGGGGCATAAGTTAATCTGATAAATACTTGTATGTGGATGTCCCTCAGGTTATTTAGATCTGAAACAATATCCTATGTTGCTATGTATAAAGAAAGTTCTGGGTCAATTCCAATTAAGGATTTAAGAAATAGGTTTTATCATATTTGTGCAATGCAGAATAGAGAGTATGACTTTACATGTGTGAAGTGTGGTTAACCCAAGAATTATAATAGGAGATGGAAACGGGGCAAATTGTTTCCGTAGACCAGTTTACTTTTACGATCTAGACATATTTTATATACTAAGTATTTCCCTGTATCAAAAAATCTATATACTTGAACATACTTGTTTACATTCAATTATATGTTAATTTTTTTAGGCTGTCCAGCCAGAAGAAACCAGTCAAGATGTCGTTGATTGTGAAGAAATATGGTTGTAATACAAAAAAGAAATAGAGCATTTTATGGTATGGGAAATTATACAACTAAAATAATTTCACTGCAAATTTAGCATCTACACATTTAAAATTTAAATTTTGGGTGCAAATTTCAACCACCATCATTAATTAGCTAATGATATTGCAAGTTTTAATTTAACTCCTAGATAATTATGGCGTAACAAGACATCCTTACATGTGTTTGGTGACAATACACTTACAAACTTTTAAAAAATGATTGCTATAATTCTTAACAAAAAAATCCCGAAAAGTTAGTTACTCAGTATTTGGCAAGTACAGGTTTACCTCCAGGTTAAACCCCAAATGTTTTGTAGACACATCAAAGTCATGTGAGTTACTATATGTATTAGGTTAGGACCTATTTGTTTATGTTTGCAGGAACAAACTATGTAAGCTGCGTATAAAATATAGCAATTGTCGTTAAAGACCCTGCTTGCATATATTATACACATATATCAGAGTCAAAATGTGTTTTACAAATGGTGGTGGTTGACATATGGATGACACTGAGTCACTCCAGTTGTTGAATAATAATCTTTGTAATATCATGGTCAAACTAATTATATGTGAATAAAATGATATGCATTGGTTTTGATACTGTGTACACCACTACGCTGTGATTTCGACCCAGTAATTTAGTTTATTTAATTTAAATAACAAAATGCATTAACCTAGGGAAAGCAAGTTGGACTCAATGGGATGAACAGTAATATTCTGTTAATTGATTAGACGTATGGCTATAACTTTAATGCTTTGACATTTAATGAACTTAATTAAGTGTTTTCCCCCAGAGCATAGAAATAACCTTTGTTGAGTGTGTGAAAAACTGAACTGTGGAAAAGCTAAAACAGACTGGGTAAGTCTTCTGATCTTTGTTTTCCTGTAAGTGGTAAAACACAAGAAGTGTTGTCACACTCCTCAGCTTACTGTGTGTACGCCATGACCTCCCAGCTTTGGGTGTGGGTCGTGGGATATATGGTGATTTTACACTGTTAATACTGGTTTGTATTTTATTTAGATATGCTGCGACAAATGCGAAAGATGGTTCCACAGAGACTGCATTAACTTATCGAAGCAACAGTTTCAAAATGCATTCAAGCAAAAATGATATTTCCAATTTTGTGAATAAGACGCAGTACATAAAGTTCAATTTAGCTTTTTTAATTTATTGCTCAGGATAATTGATCACCTATTTTTGAATTTTTTAATAGTACAATTTTGTTTATTTTCTTCTTCGTTTTCTGCTTCATCCAATATGGAATTTTAGCCAAAGTTGAGTATACCTTACATCGCTGGTAATTTTAACTTAATATTTCTGTATTTTCTATTTTATTTTCTACTTCATCCAATATGGAATTTTAGACCCAAATGGTGTTAATACTGATACTGCTATTTACAATTACCTGTTACATGATTTTCTTTTGTTTTCTGCATTACATAAAGTTCCTTTCAATGTTTGTGTGATGTTTTACCAATCACCTAAAATGCCACATACGACCATTTCAACAAGTAAATTTAGTGTCAATAACAGATGTTACTGGTACTGGTAGACGTCGCGAAACAATCTTAATTTCTGTTGTGAAACTCACAGAGGCAATTGTAATTAATCTTGAGCAAGATCTACCACATATTTTTAATTAAATTTAGGTTAGTTTATTCATTTTTTGACCCAGTAATAAATAATGAGGACACAAGAAAGCAAAGTTTACCCGGTTTACATATTTTGTGTAACTTAAACCGTTTCTTTTGTTAGCACTTGCATGATGAGCCCCTACCAAAGTGTGGCACGGTACAAGGATATAGGATAGGATATTCATGTTTATTTCAGTGAATATTGTTCTATTTTGTTATTTCCGGTCTTACATGACCGAACGAGCAACTGGAGCTTTTAAGCAGGACCCTATTTTGCACAAACCATTCCACATAAAGATTACAACACTTTCTTATTACGTGCATTCTTCCTCCGGCCGGTTAGTCTTGCGGTTAAGTGCGTCGCCTTGTAATCGAAAGGTTGCAGGTGCGAAACTGGTCGCTAGCTAGTTGGTTGTGTCCTTGGGCAAGGCACTTTACGGACATTGTATCATAGGAAAGAAAAGTGAAAAAGTGCTTGCCATGGATAAATAAATATGAAAATTGACTTCAGATTATAACAACAATAACAAAAAAGAGTTGCTATCTTGCTCACATTTAACCATAAGTCCACTCATGAGAAGAATATAAGAAATTTCTTAAACTATAATACATATAGTGAGGGATCACCTTTGAAAAAATGGCATGTCGCTTCGGAAAAAAGTGTCGTGTCGCCTCGGAAAAAGTGTCGTGTCGCCTCGAAAAAAGTGGCGTGTCGTCTCTAAAAAAGTGGCGTGTCGCCTCTGAAAAAGTGGCGTGTCGCCTCGGAAAAAGTGGCGTGTCGCCTCGAAAAAAGTGGCGTGTCGCCTCTGAAAAAGTGGCGTGTCGCCTCGGAAAAAGTGGCGTGTCACCTCGAAAAAAGTGGCGTGTCGTCTCTAAAAAAGTGGCGTGTCGCCTCTGAAAAAGTGGCGTGTCTCGGAAAAAGTGGCGTGTCGCCTTTGAAAAAGTGGCGTGTCGCCTCGGAAAAAGTGGCGTGTCGCCTCTGAAAAAGTGGCGTGTCGCCTCGAAAAAAGTGGCGTGTCGCCTCGAAAAAAGTGGCGTGTCGTCTCGGAAAAAGTGGCGTGTCGTCTCTGAAAAAGTGGCGTGTCGCCTCGAAAAAAGTGGCGTGTCGCCTCTGAAAAAGTGGCGTGTCGCCTCTAAAATAGTGGCGTGTCGCATGCGACATTTTCTGGTGTATAGTCCTATTGAAAACGCAAAATCCTTCCCGCGTTTTGGTATGGTTTGTGTTTTTAACCTGAAATTTAATTTACCTTGCAAAAAATATAGACAGATAGTAAATGGAAAGAAACTCATTTTGTTGATTCATGTATAGCCTATATTACAGCTGAGTGACAAGATTTTGGACCAAGTGTATTTGGATTATTTTACTTCAACAAAGTTTTAAATTGTCAGTAGAGGATTCACTTTTTCAATGGAAGATAAAAAATCTAGTTCATCTATGGATACTAAAGGTAACTTATGACTGTGCACTTTTCCTGAGAAAAACTAAAAAGGGGGAAGAGGGTAACTGCACACTGAAATGCAGATAAGGCATTTAGTTACAGTATTATTTTTTATGGTTTTATTAAATCAGTCTCCTGTGCCCCTACTTTGTGGTGGCACAAATTATTATTGCTGACGTGGCGCAAAAATCTAGTGCACAGAAAACGGAACTTTCCAACAGGCCAGTATGGAAAGCATGGCAAGTGCACCCGCGATATTTTTTAAACTATCATAAATGCACCCGAAAAAATCGTAAAATGCACCCCTGCTAACCTACACTTGCTATATAAAAACAAACCATTCGTCAACAATTAACGCATTTAACGCAGCCCTACGACTAATCGTACGCATTCAATGAAAAGCACAGTAAATAAGCTTTCCCTTAACCCAGGAAACGTCGATTAAGCATTTGATGCGGTCAGATTGAATCGCACAAATAGTCTCGAACACTGATACGTACGGTACTTTACCCAAAGCGAGAAGCAAAGCGAACATGTTTAGGATAGGATATTCATGTTTATCCCCGTGAATGGGAAAACCAAGGGGGTTATCACACGGGCAATCGTCAGATCACCTCGCGCCCATCGTCGGGTTACCGGAGCTATTGCAGCGTGTTATGTATGATAGACACGTTCCTTCAATTTGGTAAAACCCATTTATCCGCTGGGTTCAGGCAATGTCCGTAAAGTGCCTTGCCCAAGGACACAACCGATATTTTATAGGTTAGTTATCGAAGAAAAATACATCAGTGTTCTGTTTAAAATGCAAACGATTTATTTACTAAGTTATTAATACTAGTTTTAATCCTAAACCTGAAACTCTAATTTAATTTTATCTGTTAGGACTGGATTAAATCGATTGAATAGTCATGGGTACGATATGGGAATTCACATTTCAAAAAAATATGGAACAAGTGCTTTCCAAAGTTGATTAATTGATGCAAACTTAAAGTCCAAAACAGAAAAATATTATTTATTGTACCGTGTATTTCTATTTCGGCCGTTTCTATAGGTTTATGAAAGTTCCAATAGAGAAATGACTACAATTTGTAACGTAATTGCTTGGTATATCTGCACCATGCATAAGGATCGTGCACCCGGTTGTCGGGATCGTGCACCCGGCGGTCGGGGTTGTGCACCCGCGAGATCTCGTCGAGATCTGCCATACTTTCCAGACTGGCCAACAGGGTCCTATGCTTCCTCTTTTCCTCCTTTAAGAG
>CH001422.1:59913-75320 GCA_000149265.1 Ciona savignyi | reverse complement strand
GATAAACGATTGGAATTGGAATTACGTTTTGGTTTAATAACTTTGAATATTTACACAGAGCCAACATTTACTCAGCTCGGATTTTGTCCAATACACCCAGCATATCGGTGACGCCAAGTTCTTGACTGTCCTTTACATTGAAAACGTCGATTTGACGTAAATGGTCCAGTCAATGAAGATTTGTGTGGAACTCCATCCTGTAGGTTTATCGGTTCGTTCCAGTTCAACCAATGTGCTCAACGTAGATATGCTAATGACTGTCACGTTGAAGGTAGCTTGCTCTCCGACAGTCCCGACTCGTGCAGTTGCGTTCATCTTACGAGGCGCCGAACTCAGGCAAATATTCATGTTGTACAGGACGTTCAACTTTCTTTTTGGTTGGGAAGAAGATAGGACAGTTTCGAAACTCCCGGAATACACGTCGTCTACTGTAAGTGAATTTAATGTAAAGTGACGGATGTTACTTAGACCTAATAAACTGTCTCGCTCAATGGGAATTGCAATAGCGTCACCGTGGCAGGAAAAATCCCGCTGTGCGTTGGAATCGAACCCACAACAACAGGAAACGGAGACCTACTGGTTTTAGTACCATTTAAAAAAAAGAAAGCAATTTAAAGATTTCTGTTGATAATATGGGGAATTCTAGTGTATGTTTTCAAAGAAAAGTTTGGTCGTTTATTGAGACTATCACAGATTATCAATAGAATACTGTTTCAAACGCTATTACTCTCCCATCTTTGATATGGAGTTCATAAACGTGGTTGATCCAACTAAGACCCTTTCCATTATCTGATAGGCACGAAGCGGCACCTATAACCTTGTAACTAGATCTCGCAACGCCTGAGCTTCCGCACCACGCACCATCCTATAGAGAAAAAAAGTAACTTTATTGTTTTTAATGTAGTTGATGCTTTTAATATAGTGTAATCAATGGATCATGAAATTAGATATACTTGGGTGGCAACCGTTTAAAAGTTTTTTGGGTTTTCTAGTTCAAACGCGTTTTGGTAAAGAGCTAATATTCCATTAAGTGCATGGTGACATCTCGCCGAAGTGGAAGGACTGATTAAATAAAATTGGATATCTAAGAACGACCCATTATAGAATAAATGATTGCCAGTCAAACCCACAATCATTGCCGGAAGTTAACATGGTTAAAATTGGTTGGAAAAATTTAAAGAGGTTACTCGAAGAACGAATATCTCATATCCCAGTTGAAAGGTAGCTCTCGCACACTTTTCGATAGCATTCGTTCGGTGCCGGTAACTCCCGTCTAATATCGGGTTGGTGCCTTCCAGTTTAGGTATCACCCTCGGGTTTGCGTTGTGTCGTTCTTTCCAACAACCAAGCGAATTCCAAGAAACTGACGGGTTAAATAAAATGAAACCACAAAATGATTAAAACATCTAAACAACTCTACTTACCGTATAGGAAAGAAATTGCGAAGAGTTGCAAACACAGAATATTTGAAATAGTAACAGTAAAATCTTCATTTCGCATTCACCCTGAGTATATAGCTTGCACTAACTTTTGACAAATAGCTTCAAGTATGGGATAGCCTTTAAAAAGTATGTCACTAAGTGAGTATTATAAAATGTCGATAAGCCGTATGAGGAGTATATACTCAAGACATATGTCTTCCGCTTTGTTTTACTTTTGCTTTGTTTACAGGAACGCAATACAAAATGACGTAAACAAAACACCATATTACGAAGAACGTCGAATCTATTTACATAACCCTTGACAAGCTGTAAAGAACCTTTTACAATATTCCACGATTACGTTATGGCTCACATTGTAATCTAACAATTTACTGTGGACGACAAACATTTCTGTCGCCCAAAGGTTCACGCAATCACTTCACATGTCGGTTTCCACATACAAAGTCGACCTTGATAAAGAGTTCATCATGGGTTCGAAACTTGGGCTAGTTAAAAACGAAGAAGCAAGATAAAACGCAATTATCAGGGGGTTTAACAAACTGGTTAATCAAGGGGGTCAGTACGGAGGTTATTAGAGCTAGTTTGTTTTTTTCCGTCGAAAGCGTAAGTTCATTTGCATTTCAACCCAGAAACAAGGTTGTCTTCCATGCCTTTATGCCAGTGTAGAATGGGTAGCCTAGGCCTTTTCGTGTTTTGGCTTTTCGGATGAGACTTCGAATCGCATCTCAAATATTTTCCCTTAAGTGACTTTTGCCTGTTATCTTACAACAGATTTCGATAGACATGGGTCTTTATATTAATTTAAATTTATTTTATTCCGGCGACGAACTAACCACCAAGCTATTCGATAACACAAAAATTAAAGCTTTAAAGTAGTAATTTTTTGGGAAGTTATTCATAACAGCCTACGTATGTTACACAGGGCGCACCCTAATTGAAAGATTGGCAGGAAATGGAGAATGCATTAATTATGGTTCCCATTTGGAAAAATGGTACAAGCATTGTTTTTGTACGTTTATTGTCAAGCGCTTGACAGGCATGGCACGTCGCCCCGGCATCTACCATGAGAATTCTTTTGGTAGAATAATGGAATCGTATTGTATCTCCGTAATTAGTTAGACAGCACGGGCTAGAATGCTAGATAGATATGTAGAAACTCAAATTTTGGGTGATAAATTCAGGGGAATTTCCTAATTTGATAAGGTGACAAAAATACTAAAGTAAAAAACTAAAACTACGCCTTACACATGTCCAAAAATAAAGAGAACAAAGGTTAAAAAGGCAAATGAGAGATAATAATGACGCTATACAGAAAACAGGAAATAATAATTAAAATGAACAAAAACTCTCGCATTGACAGACTGGTAAGCTGTAGATTGTAAGAACTGGTGTATCATCAAGTAATTAGTTATGTTGTAAAATACCCTTTACTGTAGTTTTGTCGTTTTATCCTGTCTCCTTAATCAAAAAAATGTTCTATTCTACTTTATTGTAACAAAGGAGCAAAACAATTAACTAAACTAAAATGTTCGGCCCGAAAACAGTTATTTAATATTATCAAAAACTGTATCATAACATCCAGTATCATTTAAAAATATTCACATTTACAATGTTCTCTATGATGAATAGTCTGTCAGTAATATCGTTTTTAAATTACGTTCCTACTATAAATCGATCCAGTTGATCATTCGGTGGTACGACATATCTAATACAGAAGTATCATTACCCTGGTAATCGTCACATTGGGACCAACTACATTTAGAGCTAATCGATGAAACCAAATATCCACTAGGTTAGGTTGTGAAATGATAAAGTTATTCATTGTTGCATAAAATGCAACACCCAGTTTAGGTATATAGGATACAACAGGTAAAGCACTGAGAAAACCCACGTCGAACTACTTAAGTACCGCGCGTTATAGTAGAAAATATTTGGAAGTTTTCCGCAAATTTCTAGAGAGGAAATTTTGAAACTTATTATTGAGCTTTTGATTTTTTCTTTCAGTTCCTTGAAGGCATTTCCTGTAGCTTGTGTCCTCTTTTAGTCACAACAAAGTTTTAGCCATACCAGCCTATGTTGAGCAGAAGATATTAAAACACTTCCAATCAGACCGCTTCCAAACTATAGTGTCAATCATCATTATTTTGTAAACCACAATTTGACTCTACCCTATGTGTATATATATGCAAGCGGGTCCCTAACATCAAAACTTGGCTCAGTAAAAAAATAACAAAAAAAATTAATAAAAAAGTAAAATCGTGCGGCAAAATAGTAAACGCGACCGATATATATAGTCTACCGATTCCAGTGCAAAAACGGTCCTAGTGGCGAGCGCATCATGGGTTAAACTAGACGTTTAAAGCAAAGTTTCAGAACTTATTATTGCAGCTAATGATATTTTTTCTCCAACTATTCGGAGGCATTTTCGTAGCCCGTATACTCTATCACCTATTTAATATCCAAAAAGTTTTAATCAGCAATATTCAATTTGTATTGCGCAAATCAATGCGGGTGCAAATATTGGTGCTTGGTGGTGCGGTTTCACCAGTGACCCATATGAAGGTGGAGAAAATCTTGCTTTGGTGTCAAAACATCATCCTCGGCTTCCATCAATGGTGCAAGTTGAGCCAAATCTTCTACGGTTGGCATACCTTTATTCTTGGCGTATGTAATGATGATTTTTATTAGGATTAAATTAATCAAGTTAAAAAGGAACCAAAGACCTTTCGTCATGGTTTATATTATACATTATGGCGAGCGAATTAGACCATAATATACTTTCTGTAGATTCCACTGCACATAGGTTGGTATCGCCTAGACTTCACTTACTCCAATAAAAAAGCGCAGACGCTTCTTGACCAGCGAAGCAGCATACAAGAAGAACGATGAGTAGTTTGCGATCCATCTGTGAAGTAACTTTGGGAGACTGTGTTGCCCAGCAAAGTTCTTGTCAATATATACCTTAGCTTTTCCTGTCAGTCGGCTGGAAAGGCTTTGATATCTTCCGTTCAGTATAAGCTAATATTTGGTTGACACTTTATTATAAAACTAGAAGAGGTTTAATGTACACAATGAATGGGAAGTCTCTTCGAGGAGTTGGAAGGAAAATTATCAAGCATATTGATTGGTTTTAAAACTTACCCTTAGATTTCTCGAAAATAAATGGTTTTCAGATATGTGCCTTGCGCAAGGCACAAACGACTAGCAAGCGGGCATTTTTAGTTTTGCATCTTTCGGAAAACACACCAAGCACTAACGCACTTAACTGTGTCGGCCCGAAAACAATTATTTAATACTAGAGAGTGTCAACCACGTGTTTTAAAACCACTATTTGTAAAAGACATTTTGTATGATATATATATATATATATATATATATATATATATACATTTATATACATGCGAGCAGGGTCCCTAACCACAATTTGTATTCTATACACCGGGTTAGTAGTTTGTTTCTGCAAGCATATACGCATGGGTCCCTAAGGTAACAATCCGATCTTGTTATTAATGTTCATTACACAATATATGTTATTGTCAGATATGTGCACGTCTATCCATGTTATGTAACATTCCTGAAAGTTTTAATCGGACTGTCATAGTTTTGTTTCTGCAAGCATAAACGCATGGGTCCCATAGTTATTAAACCAAACTTCCTTTCCATGTGTAGTTAAAAAAAATAATAAGCGTGTTAGATTTACGAACATTTTACCACAAATGTTTTAAATTTAAGCCTCTTGTCAAGCGCTTTGGTAAAGGGAAGGTAAATTCCCAAAAAAGCCCGATTGAGATTTTCATTATTTCGGGGAATTTTCCTGGGTTTAGTACATAAATTTCTGCCTAACATATCTAAGTTATGTTATCTAAGTTAGATGTTTGTTAGATAATCTAACAAACAGTTAAAATCCGCTTTGGCGACTCCTTGTTGGAGATTTCGGAGCGATATAGCATGCCTGTTACAATCATGGTTTAAAAACAAATCATAATTGTTAGGGTATTTCCCTATGTTCCCTTTTTCTTTTTGCTCAATGGTACAAAGGCGGATAGGGAACTAATATTTTGGCCGTTCAAGCGCTATCCCCAAAAAGCTAATTTAAAAAAATTCCGATTTGTTTTTTACCTCCCAGGGGAATTCCCCTGGGTATATTACCCAAACTTTTGGTTTCTGCAAATCTAGACCATGGTGTCTAACAAATAACAAAGTTTCATTTTAATTCCATTCCCCCTTCTGGTAGATATCGGTGCCACAACCCTGCCTGTCACAATCATTATTTAAAAACAAAATCTTATTTTCTAGGTTATTTTCCCTAAGTAATTATTTTAATTCTTCTAAGTGTTATATCATTGTCTAATGCACTTACAGTTTGCCAAATTTAAATGAAATTGGATTAGCCGTTTAAGCGCTCTGCCCAAAAAAGCTATTTAAAAAAAAAACACCGTTTTGGTTTTTCACCCTCCAGGGGAATTCCCCTGGGTATATTACCCAAAATTTTGGTTTCTGCATATCTAGACCATGTTGTCTAACAAATGACAAAGTTTTATTGCAATTTCATTACTCCTTCTGGTAAATATCGGTGCCACAACCCATGCCTGTCACAATCATGATTTGAAAACAAAATCGTATTTTAGGGTATTTCCCTGGGAAATTTTTTTTATTTCTTTTAATTGGTATATCAGTGACTGGTGCCCTTACAGTTTACCAAATCTAATTGAAATTGGAGTAGCCGTTCAAGCGCTATGACCAAAAAAGCTAATTTTTTTAAAAAAGATACCGTTTTGGTTTTTCACCTCCCAGGGGAATTCCCCTGGGTATATTCCGCAAAATTTTGGTTTCTGCACATCTAGACCATGTGATCTAACAAACGACAAAGTTTTATTGCAATTCCATTACCCTTCTGGTAGATGTCGTTGCCACAAGCCATGCCTGTCAAGCGTTTGACGAAAAAAAAAAGAAAAAAAAAAGAAAAAAAAAAAACGGACAAAAACTAGAGAGTGTCAACCACGTGTTTAACCACCACCATTCGTAAAACACATGTTGTATGCCATATATTCATGCTATACAGGGTCCCTAACCACATTTTGTATTTTATACACTGAGTATGTAGTTTGTTTCTGCAAGCATAAACGCATGGGTCCCATAGTTATCAAACCAAACTTCTTCTCCATGTGTAGATAAAAAAAGAACAATCGTGTTAGATTTACGAACATTTCACCACAAATGTTTTAAATAAAAGCTTTCTTTTAAGCGTTTTTCGTGGTTTCAGGGAATTACTGGGTTTATTAGATAAGTTTCTACTGGGTTTAGTACGTACGTTTCTGTTTTTACCTATGTGGGTTATGTTGTATAACAATTCTTAATGTTTTATTCTGATTAGTCAATTCCTTGTCTGATTTGTCAACTCCTTGTTGAAGATGTTTGTACGATATGGCATGCCTGTCACAATCATAATTCAGGAAAATATCTGCGTTTTTAAAGGAAATACCCTAATAAATGATTTTTTTAATTGGAACAGTGTGTTTAAATGTCTAACATTTTACCAAATCTGATTCAAATTGGAGCTGCCGTTTAAGCGATATGCAAAAATACCGTTTTGGTTATTAACGTCTCAGGGGAATTCCGCTAGACATATTAGCCAAAATTTTGGTTTCTGCATATCTAGGCCATGTTGTCTAACAAATAAAAAAGTTGGATTGAGCATACATTTTTTTCTTCTTGTAGATGTCAGGGCGACATGACATGCTTGTCACAATCATGATTGGACAACAAAAGCTTATTTTTAGGGTATTTCCCTAGGTAATTTTTTTATTTCTTTTAAGTGTTAAATCAGTTACTAATGCACTTACATTTTATCAAATTTGATTCAAACTGGATTTACAGTTCAAGAGCTATGCGCAAAAAAGCTCATTTTTTTAGAAAAAAAAATTGTTTTGGTTTTTAACGTCTCAGGGAAATCCCCCTGGATATATTACCCAAAATTTAAGTTTTTTCAAATCTAGGCCATGTTGTCTAACAAATGACAAAGTTTTATTGCAATTCCATT
This sequence comes from Ciona savignyi, assembly GCA_000149265.1. Lineage (NCBI taxonomy): Eukaryota > Metazoa > Chordata > Ascidiacea > Phlebobranchia > Cionidae > Ciona > Ciona savignyi. The sequence continues at coordinate 67,838 of CH001422.1, read as the reverse complement.
ACTCCTTCTGATAGATGTCGGTGCTACAACCCATGCCTGTCACAATCATGATTTAAAAACAAAATCTTATTTTTAGGGTATTTCCCTGGGTAATTTTTTTAATTCTTTCAAGGGATATATCAATGGTTAATGCACTTACAGTTTACTAAATCTAATTGAAATTGGAGTAGCCGATCAAGCGCTATGCCTAAAAAAGGTAATTTTTTAAAAAAAAGATACCGTTTTGGTTTTTCACCTCCAAGGGGAATTCCCCTGGGTATATGCCCCAAAATTTCGGTTTATGTACATCTAGACCATGTTGTCTAATAAATGACTAAGTTGTATTGCCATTCCATTACTCCTTCTGGTAGGTGTCGTTGCCACAAGCCATGCCTGTCACAATCATGATTTGAAAACAAAATCTTATTTTTAGGGTATTTCCCTGGGTAATTTTTTTAATTCTTTCAAGGGATATATCAATGGTTAATGCACTTACAGTTTACTAAATCTAATTGAAATTGGAGTAGCCGTTCAAGCGCTATGCCTAAAAAAGGTAATTTTTTTAAAAAAAGATACCGTTTTGGTTTTTCACCTCCAAGGGGAATTCCCCTGGGTATATGCCCCAAAATTTTGGCTTATGCATATCTAGACCATGTTGTCTAACAAATGACAAAGTTGTTTTGCCATTCCATTACTCCTTCTGGTAGGTGTCGTTGACACAAGCCATGCCTGTCACAATCATGATTTGAAAACAAAATCTTATTTTAGGGTATTTCCCTAGGTAATTTTTTAAATTCTTTTAAGTGGTATGTTACGGTGCCACGCAATGACAGTTGACCAGCGCTATTTCCAATTCCTTTATTACTTGTTTTAGCGGTAACTAAAAAATACATAAATTAGTACGAGACATTATAAAAAAGAAAAACCATTACAAAATAATACCTTAACAATTGCACGTCCGTAACTTCTTTGAACATTTACCATTTAGTGAATAAATTGCTGCTTCCCCGCAGCTGGCGTACACAAAAAAAGGACTATACAAATCAAAACGTAAATTCGCCAAGGACAATCATAGAAATAAAATATAACAAAATCAACCAACCATAAAAAGCACTGAACCAAAACAACTACTGCAGCGATGCAGTAACATGGCTCTCCAAAAATGTACCGATTTTTTTTAACAAGATATTAGCTAAAAGTTTCTTTGCATATGTAACCATCTTATTTGCGATTTTATTATGCGGTGTGCGTGACCTTCCACCTTGGCTCCCCGTTCGGGAATCCCCGGTGTCGCCCGTACTTTATCCCTCACTTTCATATTCGTGTGCCCATCTTGCCATTTCTTTCTTGGTTTCAAAGTGAGCAAGAACTTTTTTCTGCTGCGAGCCCAGAATTGATTTGTCCGGTACTCTACCTTTTTACAAGGTCGCTTCACGTACACATCGTTCTTTTTAACAGCTCTAATAGGGCATGAAGCCGTCTTCTTTAATGTTAGGTTGTGGCTCGACGTTAATGGTTTTGGACATTCAGCATCCGTTATGCTTCCTTTGTCGCTGAGCGGTGGTTCGACAAATTCAGACAGTCCAGATGAACCTAACTCTTTCGTTTTTGAATGTTTGTTTTTCGGTACGCCCAATTTGGAGTTAGTTTCCGTCCCATAGCACTGACGCAAATTCTCTGTGCCCCTTTTTGGAACCCAACTTCCAACAATTCCCCAGCCTAGAGCCGATTTTTGACCATATGGCTCATTTTCTCCCCCTGCTATAATTTCACGTGGTCCTGATGGCTCCAGGTACATTAGTTCCAATTAGCATTCCGATTGGTACGTTTGCTTGCAGGGGCAATATAAATTTTTCAATCCGATTTAGGTGCGACCATCTTTTAGCGTGACTGGGTATTGGTATTTGAGAACGATCCTGTGAAATTTCTGGACAGGTGTACGATTGATCTATTTTAAATTTCACTTTTCTGTCATAGCTCAGTACCTCAATATTTGATATTCGACGACTGCGTGCAATCTGCCCTCGTCCAGCCATGGTAGTTAAATCCAGGTGAGTTGGAGTTCCGTTCTTATTCAATCGTCGACATATCTCCTCCGATATAAATGTTGTGTTCGATTGACCATCCAAAATGCTGTAACAAAGGATTGAATATTGTGGTTGACTTATATCCCTTACCCATACCGGAACTATCATCGAACTTTCTTGTCTGCAGGTTATGTCAGTTGGAGTAGATTTCAGGCGATTGCAATAGAATTGTGGGGTCCAATAAACGTGTAATGAGGTCAAGTGAGAACGTTTGCATATTTTGCATGTAGCTCGATGCGTGCACTCTCTCGCAATGTGAGTATAGCTAGAACCACACCCATAACACAAATTATTTATTCGCAGAAAATCCTTTCTATCACATAAATTCAATTTCATAAATATATTGCAATCGTTTAGTCCATGGTTATAACTTTTACAATACGTGCAGTTCAAATTTGGCGACGATCTATTAACCTGTTGTTGATACTTCCATGGTTCACTTGACGCGTTGTAGAATGAAGTGGTCGGTTTGTTTTGTAAGTTCCCTCTGCGATCAGAGGTCAAGCCAATACCTTGCAATTCCGGAATATTCTCCCGCTCCGATTGCAAAGACACAAATTCTGGCTAATTTTTCGAATGGTGGATAAGTTCCATGTTCAGATAATTTGTATGAGAGTACAATGTCACGCCATTTGTTAATAATAAACGGCGGTAACCGTGCAACAATTTTTGTACTTTCATTGGAGAAGTCAAGAACCCCTAATTCGGTGATTTGGCTTTTGGCGGCCACAATTTGATTGAGAAAGTCGGAGAATCTCCTTAGACCCTTAGCATCATTTACATTTATATTGGGCCAAGCATTTAGCTTATCCGTGAAGGACTTACTAACCAAACTATCGTTTCCATACCGTTCTTTCAATATTTTCCTTGCTTGGGTGTACGCCTCCTCCGACTGCAACAGCACGTAGCCTTCCACCACCGATCTTGGGTCCCCCGAAAGGTATTGCTGCAGCAAATTCAGCTTCTGTGCAGCACACGTATTAGTGTTAGAATCTACGAGCGCGTCGAACGCGGTATTCCAGGATGGAAAATGAAGGGGATTACCGGTAAAAACTTCTAATTTTATTGGTAGAGCGTAGCTTGCAGGGGATGACCTAGTCGCCTTGTCACACAATTTGGTTTGTCGCCGTTTGTCAATTGCGTTTTGAGCTAGGTCTCTGGTCTCATTGAATAAAATCTGTAATCGTTCTGATTTTTCGGTCCACTTACCAAACATGGACGGATCACCCTCATGCTCAAGGTCAGTCATTAAGATTCGGAAATTCCTTTTTTGTTCAAATAAATCGGCTACTGCCCGTTGTATTGGTTCGTGTTCATCAGACACGATCACGGATTCCTGCACCTTTTCGATTGAATAATTGAACTTTGCTTCTTGGGCAATTAACTTTCTATTTAAATTAACATGCCGACGCACTGTAACATTCGTCTCATCAATTATCGCCCGATTAATTTTGTCCGTATTTGTGTCCTCCATTATTCGTTCACTCTGTGGATTATCTGGATCCAGTCACTGTAGATGCCAATCAACGCCCGACGTCGTTGTTAAGTTACTGTTACGGTGCCACGCAATGAAGTTGACGCGCTATTTCCAATTCCTTTATTACTTGTTTTAGCGGTAACTAAAAAATACATAAATTAGTACGAGACATTATAAAAAAGAAAAACCATTACAAAATAATACCTTAACAATTGCACGTCCGTAACTTCTTTGAACATTTACCATTTAGTGAATAAATTGCTGCTTCCCCGCAGCTGGCGTACACAAAAAAAGGACTATACAAATCAAAACGTAAATTCGCCAAGGACAATCATAGAAATAAAATATAACAAAATCAACCAACCATAAAAAGCACTGAACCAAAACAACTACTGCAGCGATGCAGTAACAGGTATATCAGTGGCTAATGCACTTACAGTTTACCAAATCTAATTGAAATTGGAGTAGCCGTTCAAGCGCTATGCATAAAAAAGGTAATTTTTTTAAAAAAAGATACCGTTTTGGTTTTTCACCTCCAAGGGGAATTCCCCTGGGTATATGCCCCAAAATTTCGGTTTATGCACATCTAGACCATGTTGTCTAATAAATGACTAAGTTGTATTGCCATTCCATTACTCCTTCTGGTAGGTGTCGTTGCCACAAGCCATGCCTGTCATAATCATGATTTGAAAACAAAATCTTATTTTTAGGGTATTTCCCTGGGTAATTTTTTAAATTCTTTTAAGTGGTATATCAGTGGCTAATGCACTTACAGTTTACCAAATCTAATTGAAATTGGAGTAGTTGTTCAAGCGCTATGCCCAAGAAAGCTATTTTTTTAAAAAAAGATACCGTTTTGGTTTTTCACCTCCCAGGGGAATTCCCCTCAGTATATTCCGCAAAATTTTGATCCGTGCACATCTAGACCATGTGATCTAACACACGACAAAGTTTTATTGCGATTCCATTACCCTTTTGGTAGATGTCGTTGCCACAAGCCATGCCTGTCAAGCGTTTGACGAAAAAAAAAAGAAAAAAAAAAAAAAAAGAAAAAAAAAAAACGGACAAAAACAATATGTGTCCCATTTTTCCAAATGGGACCCATAACAATATGTGTCCCATTTTTCCAAATGGGACCCATAATTATCAAAAACTGTATCGTAACACCCCGAATCATTTTAATATATTCACATTTACAATGTAATAAATTGTCTGTTTGTAGGATCGTTTTTAAATTGCAATTTTACTATGAATCGATCCAGTTGATCATTAGATGTTACGACATATCTAATGCAGATGTATCATTACCCGGGTAATCGTCACATTGGGTATTGAATATAGGTGATAGAGTATACGGGCTACGGAAATGTTTCCGATTAGTGAGACGAATATATCATTAGCTGCAATATTAAGTTCTAAAACTTTGCTTTAAACGTCCAGTTATTTGTAGTAAAAAAGAAAAGATGGGGACATAGTGTCTTTGTTCGTTTGTTTTCAGCCAAGTTTTGAACCCATGACGGGCTCGCCACTGGGACCGTTTTTTTACTGGAATCGGTAGCCTATATATATCGTTCGCAATTACTATTTTGCAATACGATTTTATTTTTTGTATCTTTTGTTATTTTTTTACCGAGCCAAGTATCGATAATACGGACCCGCTTACATCTATATACATAATACATATAGAGTGAAGTCAAATGTGGTTTACAAAATAATGGTGATTGACACTTCCAGTTTGGACGCGGTCTAATTGGAACTGTTTTGATATCTTCCGCACCACATAGGCTAGTATAACTAAAAGTTTGTTTTGACAGAAAGAGGACACAAGCTACTGGAAATGCTGTCATATCTTTTTTTCAGAATTGTAATTGCCATTGTTTTTATTTCATGCGATCAACTACAAGAACTGGGAGTTAATACTGGGGTGATTTTACATAACATATTAAATTAACTGTGCTTGGAAAAAGGGTCATGCTAACCTGCCGGACTTTCAAATTACATAATATACTTGTGGATTAAATGAACATGTGTGAATTAAGTAAAAGCACAATGTATTTTTTCTACTTTTGCAGATCAAGGCCCTTCTACATCATTTAACACAACTGCGAACTTACCTGCATTTAAAATAATAGTGTCTATAGCGAGAACACAAATAATTAAATATACTTCACTCGCAATTGTTTTAAATTCCAACTACCCGTACATCTCAAATAATTAAACTTTCAATATATTTCTTCAATAATGTGATTTTTCGTATTTTCAATACATATTGTAAAACTGATAATAAGTCCAATGGTTTTGTTATTACCGTACTATTATTTATCACAACTGGAATTCAGTTCAAAGGAGTTTAGTTAAAAAAGATTAAGCTATTTGGATGGAAGAAAAGGCTTTAGCAATAAAATGGTTTAATGGACTGGCCATCAATTTAAACAAAACATTCCACCCTAATGGATTGACGAAACATGCTTAAATATCATTAATTTACTGCAACAATTCGCCGATATATATATATATATAAACCTATAAACTTGTTTCCAAGTAACCTTATACCTCGTTTGATTTTTAAACGCGCGCCACGAACGCACCCACACTGCGTCAAATTATCAATAGGTTCTCTTTGGGTTGAAATGAAACAGCTTGGATATACCTAAATCGACGGTTTGTTATAGTAATTACATTATAAATCGGTAAATAACACACTTGTAAATTAGTTTCTAAAAAATAAACCTTATATCTCATTTGGTTTTTAAACGCGCACAAAGAACGCAACCACACAACGTCAAATTATCAATGTTCGCTTTGGGTTAAAATAAAAACATTTGGATAATCTAAATCGACGATTTGTTATAGTAAGTACATGAGAATTGAAAAATGGGTGGATAAAACACTTGTAAATTTGTTCAACAATTGCTTGTCCGACTGCAAAGTGAAAAAAATGCAAGTACTGTATTAAATTGGATGGATACTAATTTCTATCCCTTGCCCTTGGGAATATAAGTTAAACATAATGGTTACTTTCACATCACTATCTGATTGTGTTGCAACCAGCTCAAGGCTATGCAATGATTTATATATATCGTGTCCAATAATGGTTAGCGTCTGATAATTGCATGAATGTATATATAGGATAAAATATAATATTTATGTTTATCTCCTTAAATGAGAAATCAAGGGGGTTAACACACGGGCAATCGTTAGATCACCTCGCGCCCACCGTCGGGTTACCGCAGCTATTGCAGTGTCGTATGTATGATTGAAACGTTACTTTTAATTTGGTAAAACCCATTAAACTGCTGGGTTTAGGCAATTTTTCTTAGTGCTTTGCCTAAGGGGATTATATAGGAATTATTGGTTCGGAGATTATACCGGTTTACACGCAGAGGAAAAGATTGACAGGAGGAAAAGGGAACAGCCGTGCGCGCATCAAGCGCCCACTTCAACAATTTTAACATACCCCAATATAACGTGCAAAAAATATTACACAAAAAAGCCGCGAAACCACTACAACTTTCCGGCCAAATAATATAATACATTACAGGTACTAGACACATGTTAAGTGACAAGGTTTGGGAAATCTACAAATACAAATATTATGCCTACGACGATTATCTTATTTTTCTATATATTAAATATGACTGGGTACGATCTGTGAATTTACATTATTGTCCAAATATTATATTGTTTTTGTTTCTATTGCCATTTTTCCCGCCAGTCTTAAAAGTGTTTGGTAAAACATTAAAGAACACAGAAGCAAAATGTTTCAACAAAAGTAATTTGGTCAATTATGAAATTCGTTTTGGTGGATTTTGTTTGCTTTTCAATTTCTTAAATTATGTGAACGAATTCTTAAACATTTACCTTAAGCTCAAGCATGGATAATATCACGGTTGAAGATATTTTGATGTTTGCGCTGGACCATCAAATGTTTAATGCAGTTAAATGTGAGTTTTGTTATTTGGACAACATTAAAAAGAGGGAATGACGGTTACTGCTCACTAAAACTGAAAACTAATTCTACACCTTCTCAAACACTAATCTTAATCCCAGAACTAACGCAACTCCAACCATAACCTTAAAACCTAATCTTTAATTTAGTGTGCAGTTTTTCTTCTTCCCTCCTTTTAGTTTTCTCCTTTTTTACCTACAGTTTCTATAGTTATTGTTTTACCTTTTAGTTTAAAATAGGCGGGCAACACCGGTTTCTCTATTTTGTACAGGTCTGCTTGGTCCCCTATTGGAAAGTTCGTTTTCTGTGCGCCGGATTTTTGCGCCAACATTTTTTAACCTAAATTTTGCGCCACGCCATTAACATTAATTTGCGCCATCACAAACAAATGTGAATAATTTTTAATTAAAACTTTGAAATATAAAGCTTAAAG
>CH001422.1:36573-50283 GCA_000149265.1 Ciona savignyi | reverse complement strand
AAACCAGAAAGCACTGTTGCGTCAAGTGATGCACAAATATAGATGTGACATTGCGTTTAAGTCTTGCAACATGTTGATAACTTCCAGCGGGCCAGAATAAAAGACCCGGCGGGCCGGATTTGTCCTCTGGGCAGTAGTTTGCACATGTCTGCTCTTAAAGATTAAAAAGTGTTTAAATATTGGAACTTGCAAGTTGTTATATCCTCTAGAATACATACAAGGCACAATGTGGGACGATTTTAACTCCGAATTTTGGAAAACGCTTCAACAGGATTTGGTTTCTTACCTAGGGGTTATCAAGGACTTCTTACCGGCACTAAAGCTTGAAAAGGTAAGATGTACTTATGACTTGCTATTATAAGGATCAATTTATTGATATCCGTAAGTAGCTAGCCTAAAGAATCAGGCGACCAGCGGTCAGTTATTGATCCTTCAAGTTTTAGGCTGACAAACGACGCTTGGCAATAATGTGCTAACTAATGTTGGTTATGGTGTTATAGCAAACAGTTAAAATTGTTTTTTACAAATAATGGTGGTTTACACTCTTTAGAAATAAAAATGGGGGTAGGGATGCACAATATAGAATTTCGAATCTTTGAGATTCGAATCTCTAGGAATTCGAATCTTTATAAGCAATAGTTAGAGAATAGTTAGAATTCGAAATTAAAAACGTAAAATCGCGGTTGCGATTCATTCCTCAGAAAAAATCTTTTCTTCAATTATGCAAACGTCAGCGCAACGTCTCAACATGTGTGCGACAATAGATAAGCACGATTAGTTATCTTTTGCTTACAATGCGCTTAAAGCGCGCGCACACACAAAGAAAGTAGGTCACTTTCCCCGGCCCCCGCGCTAATCACATGGTTTATTGCAACTTTAAATATTGGTACCTCTAAATACTACAGGACCGCTTGGATCGCATGGAGCGCTTGAATCGCTTGGATCGCTTACTATTCTTCGTAATTACAAAAGCCATGATATTAATGTATAGGGTTGGGGTTTAAAAGTTAGTTCTGGGGTTTAGATTAGTGTTTGGAAAAGGGTTAGAATTACTTTGCATAGCAATCTAAGTGACCCAAGCGATCCAAGCGGTCCTATAGTTTTTAGAGGCACCCTTAAATATGATGCAATTATTGGAAAGTTATTTAAAGACTAGACAGACTTATTTTTAAAAATGTTTATTCCACTTTAACAACTATGTTTTTAATTAGCACAAAGAATAAAATATAAAATATTTAGTTCTTATTTTTGTTGAATTTATAGTAATTAATTTAATATACTTTTCAATGAAAACTTAAGTTATGGGGGGAATGTTGATTAAGTAAGTCCTAAATTTCTTTCAACACTGTATAGAGGCATATTGCTAGTTCTCTACACTTAATTAATATTCATATACTTTCAGGTATCTACTTTTTTAAATGGAAAAATATTTGCACAACTAAGCAAATTTAAATATACAGTAAAACATTCTAGAATAGGATTCGAAATTCGAGATTCGAAATATATTATTCTAGAATATTCTAGAATACCTAAGTATCCTATATTGTGCATCCCTAAATGGGGGTATACATTCTTTACACTCTAGAAATAATGGCGGTTTGCACTCCTCAAGTTCAACCTTTAAATTACAGGTTCTGGATGAGAAAAGCAACCAGAATATATCAGGATTGTTATTTGAATTGAGTCAAAAAATAGCCGACGATGAAATTACCGAACACGATATTATTGAGTTGCTTAACGAGATAACAGATGAAGGTATCCTGTTGTTAAATATGTTGTTTATTTAGGTTATAAATTTATAAATTATACAATACCATTTTCTTCTGTTTGGATTACCAGAGCTATTGCAGTGTGTTTAAACATGTTGAAGGTAATGCTAAAGTTTTGTTTAATCCATTAAACCACTTGGTTCATGCAACTTCTAGTGAACACAACTAACGCAGTTTTGCACAAAAGATTGGTTTCATAATTCAGTCACAGAAAACATATTTTCAATAATGTGCTAGCATCTGGTTTCCATTATGCTTCCGGTTGATGTTCCGATGCAATACCATTAGGCTAACCTGGCTTTCTTGCACAGGTGGGAAGATAGACAAGGAAAATGTAAAGTTTCATAATTCTCACAGTGAAGAACTTGCTTCCAAAGAGTATTCCTTCGATTACAGCAATTTACACGCCAACTCAGCGCCAGACTTTCCTATCTCAGAGTCAAAATTAAAGAAAAATTCGGAGAAAAACTTTTCCCCCCTAAAAAGCAATAAAAGAAAGGCATTTTCCCCTGCAGTTAATATCAGAGCCGCTAAGAGGTCCAAATGGATGACAGTTTCTGAAGCTGTGAGTTTGGTTTTGTCTGATTCTGAAAGTTGGCTCGATTTTTCGCAAAATACGCAGACGGTCGCTGACAAAAGTAGGGAAAGCACCCCACTAGCGAGCCCCAACAATAGTTCAACCAGCTCCTTTAAACCCCATCACCCCACTCCGGCGCCACCACAGTTTCAAAACCGACGATTAACTAGATCCAGTACAAAGCTGGAAAATACATCATTGAAACCATCACACGACTTTGTGAATGCAAAGAATTTGAATAAAAAAGACCTAAAGGATAAAACGTCAAATTCAATTCTATTAAGATCTCATCAAGTTAACGCTGGAGAAGCACATGATGCAAAGTTGTACCAAAATGACGAATTAAAGCCGAACAACAATTCTAGAAAACGAATTCTTTGTTCGGACAATGAACTAATTCCTTCAACCTCTTCCCCTAAGTCTGTAGAAAACCAGCCGACAGCTGCTAAAAGAAGATGCGCTGAGCAAGATGTTGCTGTGTCGTTGTTTGATATTTCTGACGGACAAATTTTCCCACTTGACGATTCGGAAAGTTCTGCCAACAACGAATCAATTCATAGTTCGTTCAAAGCATGCACTGGGAATGTATCAAGTCCGAAATTTGAAAAACAACAATTTTCTGATCAAATTTGGAGCAGTAGTCCAATCTTGCGAGAGAAATCTCCGACGGCCGTAAAGGACACTCCTGGTGACCACTTCCTAATAAGGAAATGGCTGAACAGTCGTTCAAATGGTCCAAACACAGAAAAGTCAACGACGACTTTTTACCGACAATCACCCAGACGGAAACTAAATTATGGAGTACTCGGAAAGATAGAGCAAAGATTCGCTTCAATATCCCCAACTGTGAATCTAGAGCGGTTAAAAAACATTCAGGATAATGAGGTATGTTTTAATGAGGTCCATATTCTCTTATTCATCCTAAAATATCCTAGAGCTGAACATCAACAGCATACAATATGATATTCCTGTATAGCATAATGTGTATAAATGTGAAAAAGTTTAAACATAAAAGAAAATATAACGGATTGGTCATTTGCGTGTTAGACAAACGTACATAGACATAATGACACATTCTAAAATGAAACATTCTATTTGGTTTCATGTTCTTTGATAGATTAGAATATTTTTTTTATAAGTTACTATTTGTGTCGACTTACCAGCCACCCCCGTTGAAGTCTATTGGGACCATTTAAAGTCTCATGAACTGTTATTACTATATTCATATACTGTGTACAGATTTTCAAACTAGACTGTGTGCATAAGTGAACAGAATTCTGTCCACATATGTACTGAATATATTGAATACATTCAAGATACATTTTCCTCTTTGCACAAATGGTTATAAAAACCGTTCATCCACTAATTATAAAAATCTGAGAATTTTGTCCTGAACTTAGAGAGATAGTGTGGAATGATAAAAATTTTGTTTCAGGTTGAATCAACGGTTTTAACAGATGAGGATCAGAATGAGAGCGATGGTGAGTTTTTATTCCAGTTTTTATCTAACATCAATTACAGGGATGCCTGTGAAAGGAGGATACTTATTTATTACCTGTGTGTGCACATAGGCTATTGTATACAGATTTCCTTGTGCACAGTGGGTTGCTGTGTTGCAGTGTGGTATAACAGATTTTATCAATAAAAATCAAGACCATATGCATATGTGAACGTAAAGTCCCTAATGGACACAATCATAAATAGGCTTTAATCACTGGCTGGCTGGTTGTGTTTTTGTGCTAGGCTTCGGGTAAAAATAAAGGGAATTCTTAATCATACAAAACACACTACAATGGCTCCGGTAACCTGACCGCGAACGTGAGGTAATTTGACAATTACCCGTGTGGTAACGCCCCCTGCTTTTTTTCATTCCCGGGGATAAACATAATTATCCTATACATAGGCGCCAAGTTTTTCAAAAGTCTGGGAGTGCGACCAAAAAATTGAACATGTTGGCTCTTCATAAATACCTTACGTAGCGACGTATGCGTGGTTACTGCGTAAATAATTGTGAAGGTACGTTGTCGCAAATTTAACTGGTTACGGGTGTCTTCTATTCACACAGTTAAACTTAGATGCGGCTTTCGTTATAAAAGTTTAGCTGCAACCTGCAATACTTGTTTTGTTAACCTCACGTGATGCCCGCCACAGCTGATGTCGGCATATTTGCTTTGATCGGGCGGCGCCGATTCTTAAGATAAAAAGTAGGATTGAACAAGATAACACATGCGCTTAAAATCACCGTTGTTTAAATTAACTGACCGTACGCCATTACGGTCATAAATTCAAAACAATTCTTTTGTCGAAAAATAGGTTTACACTGAAATTAAAGCGTTTTCGCGAATTCCTTTATTAACAATCAGTGTACAACAATCAATCCAAGAAATAATGACGTTTCACATCGAACAGTAACAGAATCTGTTAAAAATCGTTTTACATGCGTTCACTTGGAGAAATATTGACAAACTTGTATAACAATCACCAACAGCTCAAATCGATAAACCAGGAAATTTACTTGGACAAAGCAAAAATATTTCGGCCAACGGTGGCATAAGAGAAGCTAAGGTATAAAGTAAGCGAGTGCAGCGCTCAATGGTAAGGCTCATTTCTACGTGAACAGGATTTTTAATAAATCCCCAAGAACACAGAGAAAGCGGTAAACAGAAAAGAATTCCATTGAGGCTAAATGAGATGGGGCACTGCTCGGTGTCGCCCTATTCAGTTCGGTATTTGATATACCGTATATACTTGCCTATAGGTCGCAACTTTTTTTCTAATACTAAAAAAAAGGATATATGCGACCAATCCGCTTGACATAAGTGCAAATCGCCACCAAATCGGAACAAAATTAAAAGTTTTCGGCTAATGCAAGGTGTTCATGAAAATCGTATGGTCTGCGCTTGCGTACATGCACTTATCATCGCTCACACGCGTCAAGTTAGCAGATGACGCGCACCCGTGCATATGATCTGATTTTAACACGAAATAGTATGCATTTCAATTTGAGGGCGATTATAATAAGACTTGTATTAATGATTGTAAAATAAAACTTCGGTTTCTTAAATTTGTTGGCAATCGAATTAGAGTAAAAACGACAAAGTGCTAATTCCAAAATATATTATGTTGATTCTTCCTGGCTGTGGTTACGGCGCTTCAAAAAAAAGGTTTTTCTGTCTTTCTTGGTGACTCGTGCGAACCACGACGGCCACGATAAAAGAGAATAACGTTAGTTTGTTTATTAAGGATCGTGGGGCTTTCCGCTTTGGTAGGGAGAGAAAAAGCTTTTACACGTCGTTATTTATTAAAGTTTTCAAGAATCTGTTATCTATTATTTTACCTTGCTTCAATAATAAGCCCTTAAACAAATAGGATGCAAAATAGCTAGGGTAATGGCCTTTTAAATCCCTAGATTTTGAGTGCGACCTATGTGCGAGTCAACCCCAAATTAACCTTTTTAACACAAAACTAATAGTGCGACCTATACCTATAGGCGAATATATACGGTAAGTTCCTAGATCAAGTTGAGAAAATTTTCATATTCCAGAAGGAATGTGTCCACAGCAGCTAAAAAAACACGTTGTTGGACACAGTGGACGTAATGCAATCCTTTTTTTGCTGGCTTCTTAGACGGCAGGTTTAATTTGATGACCCGCACAATGAACGTAAAAAGCATTTGTGCTCTTGATCTCGCATTGCGCTATCTGACCTAATTCCACAATCACAAAAGTAACGCGAATCACAAATACCGCGTCGCTTTATCTGCTCGCATTTGGGGCTTGCTAGTTTGTTTCACAATAGCGAAAATAACCAATATTCGGCCGTATAATAATGCAATATTCGGACAGAAAATAACAGTAAAATGGGGTCGCTATCCCGCTCCGGTCCGTCCTATCACTAATCGTGCGAAACATTCCGAAATCCAAAATTATTATTTTTTTAATTATTTTTTTTTATAAAAACGCGTTTGCGCAGGGAGTGCGGCACTACTGGATTCCCAAACCCCATACACAGGAAAAATTTAAATATCCCATCCAGGTTTACCATTCTTACTGATATATTTGCAGATGAAATAGTGGAAGAAAGTGACTGTGACTCTAGTGTTGATCTTGATTGGGTAAGCTTAATTCTTGTGCTTGATTCGAATTTGCTATTTATGACTAAAGAACTATACGCCTGTTGTAAAGTCCACCTATTTATATAACATTAACTGAGTAGAATCAATATGGCAACAATCGAGAATAAATATTTTAACTTGAAACATTGATTTGCAGGCTTTATATCGGGATAATTAATTTTTGTTTCAACTGTTTTGTTTATGCCTATGTTTGACGGCGGCATCCGCTATATTAATTTAGTTATATTCATTTTCTTTCAAATGATAAGTTTTAATGACTGTTCGTTTTGCTGTTTTTGTTCTGTGATTTTCTATTATTTTATGCTGGGGCAAAAGATTAATAAAATAAACTAAAAAAAATGCCCTGCTTCCAAATAAAAATTTCTATTTATTTATAGAAGCATAATAGATATTGTTCTATTTATTCTTCCAGAATTTTGGTTTCCCTGATTTGAGGAAACACGACTACGAGTTTAAATTATCGTCCCCACAATCTTGTTGCGTCATGCTTGAACGAATACACCCTTCTGTTCTTCAGAAGTTCATTTGAATTTAATATTTCTATTTTTAACGAACCTCATTTCTTGGCATATTTCGTTTTATTCTTAATCCGTTTTTATAAAAGTTCGTTTAAATACCATTCCTCATGTTTTTATTATCCGTCATAAACTTATCAGGATTTATTTTTAAGGCCAAATATGTTACTTGAGCTTTCAGTGTAATTCTGTGTGCTCGTATGTATCATTTTTACACCAATTATGTTGACAATGGTGACTTATGATGGGTTTGTGATGATATTTTTTTAATAAATCATGTTCTAACAATAGCTTGTTTAACATCAATACCAGAAATGAACTGGTTATTATCATTTTCACCAGGTTTAGTTACTGAACCAGAATTTGCTTCTAACAAAGAGCGATTTATATGGATCTTTACAATTACCAGGGTTGTAATCACTTCTAATCTTGGGTTTTTTAATTATGACTTGACTTTAAGAATCATGATTTCTAAACTGGTAGGAACGTAATGCAGTTTTTACAATAAGAAAAGTTGCAATCCATGTAAAAAGAAAAGTCATCGGTGTCACAAAAACTTTGTGTTTGGAATTGCCTATCGGCCACGTAAACTTCAAATTTGACTCCATTTTTGTTCTCACTTTTGCCCATGGACAAAGTTTATTTCCTTTATATGGACACGGAGCTAATTTAGTGTTGATTTTATGGTCTGTAGGTGTTGGGTGGTTGAAAGAACAATGAACGTAAATATCAGGCTGGGGCAGCTCAATCTCTTTATAATCTTCATTTTCCGATGCTTCGTGGTACCTTATGTGCCAAATCAAATTCAATGAAACTTGAAAATTTGAACCAAATTTACAAAGTTCCTTGAATAATAAAACAACATGATTTGTTGAGTCTTCTGCAGTTCTTTCTATATCGATAAAGCTGTCGTAGAATAGCGTCACGTTTTTACTTGACCGCTCTATCTCATACACATCAAGTGAAAAAGAACTTGTGACCAATTGTTCAAACATCACATAACAGGAAGAGTTCAAATACAATCCACCGAAATCCAATGTTGTATCAACTGCTCTATGCATGCCTTGCCCTTCAAATGATTGGGAACGTTTAGGAAAATGCCCAGAGATCAATCCCATTGATTCGAAATCTGCCGATTCTTCATATAATTCCCACAGTTTTCCTCGACCAAGAAATGCAGTTGGAGTGTCGAATTCCAAATATTCGTTTACCTTTCCAGGGTAAAATGAAGGGGGGTGTTGAGATGCATTGGATATATTGAACTGAAGCATAAGAAACAATGCATTTAACATCAAACATAGAAAAACTAACATTATCCTGTTGCAACCATCTCTGAAAAGTTGTGATATCAAATAAAAAAATGTAATTGTTTTTTATAATAGACAGTGAAAATGTAAAAAAATTATTGGTGGTCAATTAACTTGACAGTGACAAATTAGATTTATATCCGCTAAGCCTCTTTACAAAGTAGACCCTTTAGATTTAAAAAAATGATTATGTTACATTACAGGTCTACTGTAAAACCAATAATGTAGACGGTTAAGGCTCTTTACTCCAATGCACTGATTATGTTTGCCTAATATCAATTTGACCACCAAACCAAATTCCTTTCCAATACAAAACATCAATAGATAGCAGCATCGTACAGGCTACAACTGACGCTATGTGCGGTGACTTGTAATTGATTTCTATTGTAGTTATTAAGTTATTATAAACCATTAGTGGGAACTGTTTTAGTGACAAAATTGGGATGGAAATGAGTGTTTGCAACTCCCGGTATGGTATGCATAAGATAATGACCTCAACTTTGCATGTATTAGTGTAATAGATAAACGGAAAAAAGTGGGAAACCTGGTAGCAAGTGCCGTTATATTGTGTATGTCACCCATATTTTATTCCCCAGCTTGAAATGTCCCCCCTTGTACCACAGGATTTCACAGCTAACAAATGACAATAAATTGCATATAATACTGACACCGTTATTAAAATAAATATAACCTGGATAAGAATCTACCCAACACAGTGCAAAACTAACAAAAAGATTAAACTGGTTTCAAAATTACACCAGTGGTCGCATTAATACATTTCACTAAATCCGCCCCGATTAAATCATGAACATGATACAACAATCCTAGCTTTATAGAGGGGGGAGGTTTTCGTGCCAAAAGTTCAGATTGATTCAACTCTTTGTATTTTGTTCGTCGTATTATTTGTAAAGTTGCTTGCCTGCCTTTGCGCAGGAGTTTGAGGAAGTGCCCAGCGGTTGGGATGGCAATCCACCAACTACCAGCATCTCGCAAGTTCAAAACTCCACATTTTATCAACTCTGTTATATCGGAGTCTTGAAAGCCGAATTTATCGAAAAGCGTCTTTTTATCCAGACTTACATCGCTTGAGTTTGGCACAACTTCTGTTATGAATTTGAGCAGAGTTTTTGATATTTTACTCGTCTTTTCTTTTTCATTTGCCGAATTTTCAGTAGAGAAATGCGTGCGAACATGTTCTATGTAGTCAAGTGTAAACATGATGCAATACTGGTCGGTTCCTAAGCTGGTTTTGAACATTTTAATATCCCCATTTTCTCGCAGACTATTGATTCCCTGATCGACAGTAGTCCTGCTATCCATGACGCTGTAAAGTTGGTGTTTCATGGCGACTTTCGGCAAAACAGTGCTCCCGTTTTGAGTTTGGTACAAGTTGGAGAGATGTACAAGAGCAGCGCGAAGTCCTCCTCCTCTCACATCCTCCGGAACAATGGAATCGGAAGATTTATCCCATGGAACGTATTTGGACTTCTTTGCATGTTTTGCAGAACCGTATGGTGTGTACCTTTTACTCATTTTATGACTTAAACTTATACCACAGCCTAAAAAGAAACATAATTTAGGTTAGTGAACATTACACCATTTCACCATTTTATAACAATATACTGCAAATGTAATACCTCCTGCTTTATCTTCAAAATCACCCATACTTTTTATTTTCCTTTCTTTTTGGCAACAAAATATATAACATAAATATTTACAGTAGGCCCATATAGAATAAAAAAACACATAGAACGTTTTCATTTAAACATTATAGACGAACCTGGGCCTTGCCTTGCTACAGTATGTCCCTTTGTAATTGATACAGTACTGGCATAGACTTCTATTAAAAACGTCTGTTGAAACTCTTCTGTCCAAAAAATGTCTGCGAATTTATTTTTGACAAGTTAAATAACAAAGGTCTACAAAATAGCAAGTAAGTGATAGAAATAGGTCACACAGCTGCAGCTTCGTTTTGTAGGTGACAACAATTAACTGGTGCCTCTAATTACTACAGGATCAATTGGAAACTAATTCTTATCCTGTCCCAAACGCAAACACTAACCTTAACCCTTGAACTAACTTTAACCCCAGCCCTAACATTAACATCATAATCTTTATTTTTGTGAGAAGTTTTCCTTTTTAAAAATCGATCCTGTAGTAATTAGAGGTACCGCAAACTGCCAACACATTGTAAACAGGAATGTGGGATTCCCCAAAACTATAAAATAAAATTACGCCGATGCTGCTTGTAATAATGAGACAACGCAAAGCTTTACTGATGGTGTTATGAGAGAAAATAGCTTAGTCTAAGTTTGATTATTATTTTTCTAAATATATTAGAAATTAATAAAAACAGCATTTAATGCTATGTAAATATTTCGCGAAAGTTATTGTGTAGTCCTACTGTATACAATATGAAGTAAATATTATTATTCTCTCACGATGGAGCCAACAACCAAAACCGTAAGTCAGATAATTTCCCTTTTTTACACAACATCATGAATCATGTCCCAGTTTTGGTAAAAAGTCGAAGTTTAAACATTAAGATTAACAATAACGTTTAACACTGAGAGTTTAACTATTTAAAGCCTAAAAGATTGACGCCTTAACGCTTAGAGAAAAATATTTTGCCACTAAAAGAGTTAAGAGCAGAGAACAATTTTATATTGCTAAACAATCATTTTCCGTGGCAACTAGCCAATAATCGTGTATACTTTGTCATTATTTTTAAAAACGTTGTATTACAACTTTGTATGTTCTGCTGTGCTCCCGTATTGTCAAGAACAAAATTAACCTTTCGAAACGGGTTACGGATTCGTTGGAGTCATTTCGGAGTCTTAATAACTAGGGAACTTCATGCCAGATTTAGTGCCAGCTATGGCATCCAAGACAAGATTTTACCTGACCTCCTACAGCTATGTGTTTATTTTCTTGGTCAAATAGTTGGGGACAGACTGTATCACTGTAGCCGACAAGACGCAAAGCAGAGCCGTGGTCAACAAACATTCGGAATTCCGATGGGAACACATTTTGATTTTACTCCGTTTTTTTCCTTTTTTTCTGCGTAACGCTGGTTACAGGCATGTCCGATCACCAGGTTATTGGGTAGAAGGCGTTTTGGGCAACTATAGCATGCCAATAGTTTGCATCAACCTTGAACTTTACAAAACTCCAGGGGTAATTGACCGCTATTAGAAAAAATATAAAATAATTGCAATTTTTGGTGTTAACGCCGATATCTCCGGATTAGAAAGAAATTTAATGTTATGGAAAATACTTAAAATTGTCATGGAAATTAAAGATGTACAATAGGAATTAAAAACATTTTGAGAATTAAGATTACCCAGTTTACAATGAGGAATCTCCCAAAATAGAAAATGCCTAACAAATCATAAATACAATCTTATTACGCGTATAAATGAGGTGGAAACACAAATTTACGATAAGATAGAATATTCGTGATCATCCCCGTGAATGAAAAAAACGCAATGGGTGTTAACACACAGGCAATTGTCAGATCACCTCGCGCCCATCGTCGGGTTTCCCGAGCTATTGCAGTGTGTTGTGTTATTGTGTATGATTCACACGTTCCTTCAGTTTAGTAGAACCCATTAATCTACTGGGTTCAGGCAATGACCGTTAAGTTCCTTGCCTAAGGAAGTTCAGTAAATACAATATCTAGATATTCTTGTTTTTTAATTGTATGTTATCAGAAAGGTGGTTTTAACGAAACCAGTTTCTATCTAGTCGTTTAATACAGTTACAAAAAAACACAATTCGATTCCTCCTATTATTACTATAATAGCTTCCCAAACCTAAATGTAGGAACATTTCCGTTTTATATTTTAGTTTATACTACATATACCCTACAACACAATGTAATAGCCTTAAAGGTACAGGAAATTGGTGAATGAAAATCTAAACGATACCCGTGTTATATCTTCGGGATAAAGACATGTACAGGACTAATCTTAATAAACTTCTAGCATTTTTGTTAAGCAAAGGGAAAACTGCATTTCTGGCGCTGGGTAATTCTTACGGTATATTGCCATTCTTTAAAAACAAACACAACCAAACTTTCAAAAATGAACAATTTAATAAATACATAGGACAAAACAAATACATTTTGACGTGATAGAATAAATAAGAAACATAATGGCGTCTATTCATGTGGTTCATTTCCTTGTTGTAGACTAAGTTCCCGAATAACATTTCGAATTTCTTCTCGTTTATTTAGACAATGTCTGGGCTCAAACCAATCAATTAAGTTCTTTATTGGAATACTAAAATTTGTGATCGGTTTCTAAAAAGAAAGATTTGAAACTTTTATTAGTTGAGTTACTCATAGTGTTTGTTAATAAAAACGCAAAACACGTGTTTAACCGACAAAAAAAACTGAAAACTTCCAGAAACCTGTTCTATTGGGGCGCATATAAAATATTTTGATATTTAATCCGACTGATTGGGTTGGTGGGTTAGTCAGTCGCTATTTAGCTGAATGGTTGTAGATTCGAAACTGGTCACTAGCTGTGGTCGGTTGTGTCATTTGGCAAGACGGAATAAACATAAGTATCCTATTCCAGTGAATGGGAAATGTAAAGGACGTTCTTACGATTCCACAGAAACTTAAGAAATGTTACACCTAAATTACACTAGAACCCAGTAATCCATTAGCTTTAGGCAAAGTCCGCTAAATACTTTGACACAAATATAAAGATGGTCCGTCTAGCAACCACAGACAATTAAAATAATTTCTTTTACCTCAAACATTTGCTGGACATACTGTAGAAGAAATATCCCACAATCAGAGTAGTTTCCCTGCTGGGGTACATGCGGAGTGCACATTTTGATCGTTCGTTTATCGAACACACGAGATCCCAATTCTTCCTCTTTTCTGGTCATCCATTCCATGTTTAAATAACTGCAATATTTTTAATGCAACATCCGACTTATTAGGATATAGGATATTCATCTTTATCCCCGTGAATGGGAAAACCAAGGGGGTTAACACACGGGCAATCGTCAGATCACCTCGCGCCCATCGTCGGGTTACCGGAGCTATTGCAGTGTGTTGTATATGATAGACACGTTCCTTTAATTTGGTAGAACCCATTAATCCGCTGGGTTCAGGCAATGTCCGTAAAGTGCCTTGCCCAAGGACACAACCGACTAGCTAGCGACCAGTTTCGCACCTTCAACCTTTCGATTCAAAGGAAACGCACTTAACCGTTAGACCAACGGGCAGGACAATTAGTCTGGTGGGTTAGTGCGCAGATTCGAAACTGGTCACTAGCTAGTCGGTTGTGTTCTTGGGCAAGACACTTAACTGACATTGCCCAAACCCATCGGATTAATGCCTGCTAGTAATTGAAGAAACGTGTGAACTCAAGTCCAACACCCTGCAATA
>CH001422.1:25532-35869 GCA_000149265.1 Ciona savignyi | reverse complement strand
TAAAAAAAAAAAACATAAAAAAAACACTGGGTAAGAGGCTAACTAAGACGCTACAGTAGTAACAAGCTTTTATCCTTCTTTATAAATTCGATCCAAATTCCAACAACATCTCGTAAACTTTCCTATATCCTGCTTTTCTGAACTAACTTACCGGATTCTGTCAATTTGCCCTTCTCTGTGCTAGCTGTAACTGCTGAAAAGTAGTCTTTGTAACCACCTGCGCAAAATATCTGAATAAAAGTTCCTGGTTTGACCATTACCGATGAAATGTGAACAGTTGTATCATTTGCCTTTATAACCTTAGTTTAATTAAAACCAAACTATAATCATACTCATAGTGACCCTACTGCCGAAAATCACTTGAACATAATGATTTAAACTGCAACAATATCATACAATCACTAAAATCTCAAATAATCTGTTTAAATGTAATTACATTGTATTGAAGAGAAACTGAACCTCTGATGGTAGATAATTTTTGTAAGTTTTTTACGGTTACTAATTGTGTTTTTTGTTTGTAAAAATTATGTTATGAGGGAGAAAAGACTGAAATGTACTAAGAGTGTACTAGAAGTGATAAAACATGAAGTTACTTAACTAAAAAACAACTAAATTAAACCACTTCCAATAAATATTTCTTCATTTTTTTTCACATTTTTATTTTTTTGGCTGGCATTTTGCCTAAGAATATAACCAAAGAGCAGATAGTGGGTTTGGAACACATAGCTTTCGGGATTTTGGCTCTTAATACTCAGACCAACTACTGTGGTAAATTAGTGCATTCACGTTCAGTTGAAAGGTTGCAGATTCAAATATAATGGCCATCTAGTAGGTTGTGTTCTTTGGCAAGGCAAGTGCATTGACTAAACCCATTGGAATAATGGGTTCTACCAAAATTGAAGACATGTCCCAATCATACACGATACACTGCAATAGCCCCCGTAACCCGTCGGTGGGCAAGAGATAATCTGACGATTGCCTGAGTGTTAACGTCCCTTGCTTTTCCCCATCCACAGAGATAAACATGAATTATCTATCGACCGATTGAACCAGACTCACCGGTTGTGTCCTTGGGCAAAGCACTTAACAGACATTGTCTAAACCCAGCGGAATAAAGGGTTCTACCAAATTAAATATCTCAATCATATACGATACACTGCAATAGCTCCAGGTAACCAGACGGTGTGCGCAAGGTGATCTGACGATTGCCTGTGTTAACACCCCTTGGGGATAAACATAAATATATTCTATCCTTATATTCTATCCTATCGAACGATTGAACCAGACTCACCATCTTCAAGTACAACCTCA
The DNA here is from genome assembly GCA_000149265.1 of Ciona savignyi. Classification (NCBI taxonomy): domain Eukaryota; kingdom Metazoa; phylum Chordata; class Ascidiacea; order Phlebobranchia; family Cionidae; genus Ciona; species Ciona savignyi. Next base: position 34,558 of record CH001422.1, on the reverse strand, counting down.
TTGCTGGAGGTGTCGAACAGACATCCATCCTCCTGACGTGGGAAGCAGATGACAGCAAGATACCAGTGCGACGCCTCGTTTATCGGAACAAAAATAAAATCTTTCTCAAAAATGTCGACGTTTCTTGTCCATTTTTGGACTTTTTTGTGACGCCTTTGCGAAGGCCTGAAAAGTAGAAAGAATGGGAGTTATAGTGAAAATATAGAAATTGTTTAAATCAGTGATTAAACCCAACAAATACTCAACCTGGGGGTCTCATATGGCCCATAAAATCTCGTCCATAAAAATACAAGTTACACAAAATGCCAGCCACCATAATAAAACCTTGTCCACCATAATACCATCGTATTCATGAAATGTCCATGAAGTTAGTTATTTTAATATTTTAAAGTGGGTTAATATAATAATTAGTTGGCTTCGAAGCCGCAAGCTTTTAGCTGAGAGTCTGACAATTTACTGTGCAACCTACCAACCGACTATTGTGTGAAAACTTTTAAAAAATACAACGTCAAAAAGTTTTACGTCAACTGCTTGGTGTCAGAGGATTGCTTATGTCGTCCCACTGGAGTATGAGTCAGCTGTTTATAGAAGAACGAGCTGAAGACGTAAGATCTCGCCCGATCCTTTTCGTTCACCAGCTCCAGCATTATGTACCTGGGAGATTGGATATTTATGTTTATCCCTGTGAATGGGTAAACCAAGGAGGTTAACACACAGGCAATTATCAGATCACCTCGCGCCCACCGTCGGGTTACTGGAGCTATTGAAGAGTGTTGTGTATGATAGACATGTTCCTTCAATTTAGTAGAACCCATTAATCTACTGGGTTTAGACAATGTCTGCTAAGTGCCTTGACCATGGACATAATCGACGAGCTAGCGACCAGTTTCAAACCTGCAACCATTCTGGAAATGCACTAACCCAACCATGCTATACCGTCGGAACTTAAAGATTGTGAAATCGATCAAATGATAAATATGTTTGTTGGTTGATCTGTTTATAAGCTGGTCATGTAGGTCAGGTTGAATGTTATTGAATTGATCTTTACCCTGATCACTTTATGTGATCATTAGAAATATAAATGATAAACTTAAGAAAACTCAAAACTTATAAACTTACTTTAAATAAAAGTCAATTATTACATCATTGAGAAATTCCCCTGAATTGAGACAAAACTCATCCTCGTTTGTGATGGTGATTCCCCCTGTTTGCGGGGGTGGGGGGTAAATTGCTCTCCTGTGGGTGAATAATTAAAAATTGGGGGAAAAGATTCAACATGAACAGTAGATATTTAGGGGATATTTCATTGTACCACATTTCTGGAGTTGGATAGAATAGAATAAATTTTATACTCTTGGTTAAAAAATACAGGAACGTTAAAACACAGGCAATCATCAGATTATCCAATGTTCACCGTTGGGTTATCGAAGTTATTGCCATATGTATTGTGTATGATTGAGACGTTTCTTCAATTTGGTAAAACCCATAATTCCACAGGGTTCAAGCAATGTCCATTAAGTGCCTTGCCGTAGCACATACCGACCTAAGGTGTATGTCTTAGCATGGTACAAATGATTCAGATGGCTATATTTCTTTGAGCCGCTCCAACCGAACTAGCTAGCGAGCAGTTTCAAACCTGCAACCCTTTGGCTGATAGGTGACCGGTCAACTGAACCCCTTACAACTGAACCCCTTACAACTGAGCCCCTACAACTGAACCCCTTTACAACTGAACCCCTTTTAACCGAACGCTTTTAATTGAAAAGGGGATTCAGTTGTAAAGAGGTTCAATTGAAATGGGTTCAGTTGTAAAGGGGTTCAGTTTAAAGGGGTTCAGTTAAAAGGAGTTCAGTTGTAAGGGGCTTAATTGTAGGGGTTCAGTTGTAAAGGGTTCAGTTGTAAGGGTTCAGTTGTAAGGGTTCAGTTGTAAGGGGTTCAGTTGTAAGGGGTTCAGTTGTCATGGAACCGGCTGATAGGCGATGCACTAATCCACTAAGCTATTCGGTGGGAACTGAAAGATTTTAAAACCACTCCAATGTTAAGGCTCTACAAAACGATCAACTCACAGGACTCGTGGTCCGGTGAACATGATTGACATGTCCTGACTCCCTGGACGCCCCATCACGCTGTTCGATTGTTTTAGCAGCGTCGATCTGGTAATCCTGAAAGTTTCGATTCCCGGCTGCGGGCATGAGGTGGATTACCCGTTGCATGCAAGTAATGTGGACGACTTGTTATCAAAAATCAAATATCGTTAAAAGATTTAATTTTAATTTACAAAATGGGATGCAAGGCTCTACTTAAACTGATTCGACTAGAGCAGAGGTTCTTAAACTGGGGGGCGCGCTCCCTTTTGGGGTCGTAAAAGCTTCTCAAGGGGGGCGCGAGCATGACAGTGATATATTTACGTGAAAGTGGATTTTCGGCACTTGTGAGTATAAAGACAAAATGTCGTAACAAACTGGAATGTGAAGTAGATCTTCGATGTTCGTTGTCTTCAATAAAGCCTTGAATTAAACGACTAGTTTTCCAAAAACAGTTGCATCCTTCACACTAAGCAGGGTAATGGCAAATAAATTATTGTTCTATTTTTCGTAAATTTGATTTTTGAGTAGGTGCGGCGTGAGCATGAATCACAAATCTCAAGGGGGCGTGACTGAAAAAGTTTAAGAACCACTGGACTAGAGGGACTTGACACAATTAAAACCTATTTTAAATAGAATATTTCAATAAAACCTTTTTTCAATAGAATATTTTAATACCGATTTTGAAGCTAGAATGGCCAGGTTCTTATGGTTTTCGGGGAATTCCCTGTGCAATGGGGTGGTGGGTCGTGATGGGGTTGGGGTTAGTGGGGAACCCCCTAAAGATGCCTCCTCATTCATGACCTCAATATTTGCTATTTCCATGAAGATTTGGTTCGCCTCCACGATAGTTTTGTCGACAAAGAAATTCTAAAACGAAATGAATCTTACGTTGTCACATAAAGCGCAGTTTAGGATGATGGGATAGGATATTCATGTTTATCCTCGTGAATGGGAAAACACTGGCAAATGTCAGATCACATCGCACCCACACGAACAATCGTCAGATGACCACGCGACCACCGCCGGGTTACCGGAGCTAGTGCAGTGTGTTGTGTATGATTGAGACATTCCTTCAATTTGGTAGAACCCAATAATCCGCTGCGTTCAGGCAATGTCCGTTACGTGCCATGACCAAGTTCACCGATTAGCTAGCGACCAGTTTTAAACCCTATACCTGTCGGTTGAAGGTGTCGCACTAAAACACCAGACTAACCGGTCGGACTTGTGTTGCTGTTGAAATGGGTCATTACTCATAGTGGGATGATAAACACATGGACAAAAGCATGTTGCTCCAATTCCCAAAACTATAATAGATTTGGAAAAATATCCAAAACTTCTTATTTTTCTACCTACAAAATCCTAACAGTTATGCCCAGATTCCAGATTAATAAAAAACTAAAAAAAGAGGTTTATGGGCACGAGGTGATCTGATGACTGCCAATGTGTGATAACATCCCTTGCGTTTTTCCATTCATAATCATCACAACAAATGGCTGGAAGGACTTGAAGTAAAAATATAAACGTCACCCATTAAGCCACAAACCCTTTTCCACCTCTTGAACATCAAGTGTAAACTCAAATTTGCTTTGTTGGAATTTACCAAAATGAGTCATAAGTAATTAATCTCTCAAAATTGCATACACATTTCCAGATATTGAATAAGCTAACTACACCCGTGGCGAAATAACAAGTATGCAAACCTAAGTGGACAACCACAATTTAAAATTGCAATAATATATGCAACACAACAAACATATATTGATTACCTCACCCTATTATATTAAGTACAGAACCAAATCTTACCCCAGGTTTTTTGCACTTTCGTTTGATAAATATGAACTTTTGCTTCAGTCTGGCGACCGTGGACTCAAAATAAGTCTTGCAAAATGAAACAACAAAATATTTCTGGTCACCTGGAATAAAGGTGCATTAAATTGGCATGGGTGTGTCCATGGTAGCCCCAGGACCAGGAATTTAGGCCATAAAAGGCTTTTTATTCCAGTGCCCCGAGCTACTATGGACATGTATTCCAGTGCCCCGAGCTACTATAGACATGTATTCCAGTGCCTCGAGCTACTATGGACATGTATTCCAGTGCCCCGAGCTACCATGGACATGTATTCCAGTGCCCCGAGCTACCATGGACATGTATTCCAGTGCCCCGAGCTACCATGGACATGTAGCGGACTAGTCTTCTTCTTGGTAGAAAGGACAGGTTGCACATGTCGTGCGCATGATATACAGGTTTATATCAGACAGACAGACAGACAATATAGATAAACTATGATGGGACGTGAGACTGACCCATTAGTAGACATCACATTGACCCAGCGGATTAATGGGTTCTAACAAATTAAAGGAAAAGAAAATGTGAATCATACACAACATACTGCAATAGCTCCGGTAACCCGACAGTGGACACCAGGCAATCTGACGATTGCCTGTGTGTTAACACCCCTTGGTTTTCCCATTCACGGGGATAAACATGAATATCCTAACCTAAGATCTAGTTCAATATCACCGTATGTACCTGGTCCATTTGGTTCAAAGTAAGGTGCTTTCCCAGGTACCATGGAAAGTGCGGCGCGAAGGGTTGGTACGTAGTCCGACTCCACATTGAGGAACATACATGGGGAGTGGAGGTCGTGGCACAACTCCACGCGCCACACACCGTGCCACGGGATTTTCAATATGGTGGACGGCAGCGTGACGGAAAATGAATCATCAGCGATCTGATGAATAAAATCCGCCGTTGATTATATTGTGGTAGCCTGTCAACCAAAAAGTAGAATGATACAAGATTGATAATATTACGCTAATTTAGCCATTTTTTCAATTGTAAAAAAAAAAATATTTATGTTTATTGTCTTAATTTGTAAAATTATCTGAAAACTGCTAATTACAAATATATAATTTTAACAAATAGTTTATTTTTTGTGCATTTATTACACATTCAAGAAAAATGTAATAATTCAGTAAAGTCAAGGGGACAGAATGAAATGGCCAAACTACAGACTAGTAACCTAGGCACTTTATTTAAATTGTGACCATATAAAAATGAAAGGATTTTTGTGTAACCTAACTATTCATGTAACATGCTTGGTCTTGGGACACAACTGAACAGCTAGTAGCTGGTTTTGATGTCATAACCGGCTAAAAATCCTATGTGTTTTAACTTATAACCTAACCAATCGAAAATGGAGAGAATAGAAAAGGGATTGGCACATTTTTTTGAAACAGGGACCAAAATTATTTCATTCTTAGACTAGCAAGTCAAGTGATTAAGTCGCCACTTCCATACAGCAAGCAATGTACAAAAAAAACTTAAAATCATAATTTAGCAGTGACATTGCTATTTAGTCTAGCAGCATGCCAATAACATTCGGCGGCCCAGAAAAAAAGAGCTGGCAGGCCGTAGTTTGCCCATGTCAGGGATGGAGGATAGTTTCTCAATATTGGGTGAAATAATGATAGTTAATACAACATGGGATATCATCAAAATGTACAGTGGCAGTGGGATTACTTCGGGTAATAGATAGAATGGGATTTTTAGATTTGATACCAGTGAATTAAAAAAAGTTTATCACATAGTTATTTATCACATTACCTATTGCACGGTTAAGTTACAGGAGCTATTGCAATGTGTTTTGAATTATATATAATGAAAGAAACTGCTACTGTATTAGTTCAATTGTTCGAATCAATAAATCTACTAGATTGAGGCCATGTCCACTAAATGCATTGCCCAAGAACACAGAATTACAACCAACAAGCAGCCTTACTCTAAGACAGGAGAGAGGTTCACAGTGTAACTGTCCGATTCTGATCGAAATAAGTTTAATGTTCACAGCTCCGAAGTGAATAGCAGGTTCTAGTGGGTCGGATGCTTCGGAGGATTGGGTCACGGTGGATGATAACCGCTCTGTGGAGGAATTATATATTTATTTATTAATGGGAAAAATGTGAATGGGAAAACCAAGGAAATTAACACACGGGTAATCGTCAGATTACCTCTTACCCACTGTCGGGTTACCAAAGCAATTGCAGTGTGGTGTGTATGATTCACACATTCCTTCATTTAAGTATAACCCATCATTCCACTAGGTTCAGACAATGTCTATTAAATGCCTTGCTCAAGGACACAGCGGACTAGGTAGCGTTTAATTGCAAAAACACAACTATTTCCACCTACCCTCAATACAAGCTCTCTTGCTTTGATCTGGAGTTCCAGATTGCGAATATCTGTAAAGGGGAATTTAAATTAGGCGTTAAAAATTTCTAAAAATACTACTCGTGTTATTGACTATTCATGTTTCATCCTATAAAATTTGAAAACAGAGGGGTGCAGTGCGTTTTTGTTACAGAATATCTATCGTTCTTTAGAAGGGTGTCTTAACGGCCTACCGTTGGACCAATTACTAGGGCTTAATCCAATTTAGATTCATTAAAATAGTGACTATTTACACAAATAAAACTGATTTAAAACTTTCTTTATAAAAACAGTTAAGAAGCCAAGAGAAAACATATTTTTCAACTAGGCAACTTCGTAGATGTCAGAACCATATAATTTTGCACAGCACCGAGCATTAATTACTTGATTACCCGAGACGAGACGTAATAAAAGCGTGAGTGTAAAAAAGTGATAAAGATAAAACGAGTTGAAGGTGCAAAGGAATCAAAATAAACAGATAAAAAGCTGTATCATAGTGTACAAAAAGGTGTGGAAAAGTGTATAAAACATAACACAACAAACAAGCCACCGTGCGCGTTACAATAGCATGAAGTCAATTGTGTAAAACCTATTGATATAACATAGTGTTGTGTATGATTTTCAATTTTAGGATAACCCATTAATCCAATAGGTTCAGGGCTCAGGCAATGTCCAACAATTCAACTGCCAACCTATGGAAATTATAACCAACTTAGCTAAGCAGGGAATTTGTTTTAAATCAGCAATGATGTGTGTCAGCAATTATGTTAATTTCAGGGTTCCCAGTGACCCAGGGATCAAGTAGAGATGATATAAAGCAGCGGTTCCCAAACTTTTTTGTTGGCGGCGCCTTTTGGAAACTTAATAAACCTTAGCGGCTCTCTCATAAAGCCAAAATTTTCAAACTGCAAGTATTGTTTATTGTATATCCAGACTAGTACCCATTTGAATAACCATTCAAACTCTCCAAAACCATTCACTAAAGTGACAAACAGTCAATTAAAGCAAAGCAGTTATTTAACAAACCATTATTCGAAAAACAATGCCACGTTAGTCAGCAAATAGTGGGAGATAACACCGAACAATGGAGTTTTAACAAGTAAAACGAATACTGTATGAGGTTGCACACCAGGCTCAAACATCTTTAACTAACGTTCTACTGGTGTAACGCACATGCACTGAATTTTTTGTGAGAAAAGCAATGAATGCAGCAACTTCCGCATGCTTTCGTGGCGCCCCTGGCAAACTCTCGGCACCCAGTTTGGGAACCGCTGATATAAAGGATCATCCAACACTTAGTGCCACAATAAACATGAAACTTGGTACATTTTACCTTTGTTTCCGTGGGTTTTCACTTGTTTCGGTGGCGGCATCTTTTGGGATAAAAGCATGAAAAATAGACAGAGCACTGAGTTGTATATGATTAACACACTCCTTCAATTTGGTAGAACCCATTAATCCATTGGGTTTAGACAATGTCCTTTAAGTGCCTTGCCCAAGGACTCAACGGACTAGCTAGCGACCAGTTTCGAAGGTAAAACCCTTCGGCTGAAAGGCGACACACATTAACCCACCAAGCTATCCTCCCAGACTTAAATGTTTTTATTCAATAAGTAAAAGAAAAAGTAAAATTACCGAATTCTTCATCGCTAGAGCTTGAAATTGTGATGCATTCTGTAATAGCAGACAAATTTTATAGACCAAGGAAATTATGCAGACAAAAGTACACAATGCACTATTCATGGTTATTATATAACAATTAAAATCGGTCACATACCAAGGACCATTGCATTATGTAAGGTAGACATATTGATTTTAGTTAACTTATATATCCACTGAGTTCATGTGATATCCACCAAGCATGTTATCCCAGGACACCTAATCTGCCCGACTTCAAATAGCACAGATGTGGATATTTAGTGGGGGCATTGGGAATCTGTGAGTCAAGCTTTGAATGTTGACCTAAAGAAGTTAAATATCTAAAGGAGTCAACGTTTTTTAGCCTATTAACTCTAATCAGTAATTTTTATATAAATAATCCATTTTATATATACAATCTATAGGTTTGTCTATATAATTAATAGCAGACATTTTAAAAAAGAAATTTAAATGAATTAACAAACCGTTTTTCACAGGTTGGCAGGGACGTTTCGAGTACTGCACTTTCTTACCCTGAAAAAAGGAGTTTCTTTAAAAAATTGGGACAACGGAATGACAACGTTACTTGGGCAGCTGCAAGATATCGTTCGAATTCCGACGCATTTCGATTTCGATAGAAACTGGCCGATGGCAGGACCCTGGAAAGGTATTTAAACTTAACAGTGTAATAAACAGTATGACATTTTACAATTATATAGCAGGAGATTCAGTGGATTAACCCTTAGACCACGACGGTTACAAATATGTAGTCGTGGTGAAAGGGTTAAGCCTAAACTTTAAAAATAATATCTAGTTACTCTAAAAGTCTAAACACATTGTAATACCTAGTTATTGTTTACAATTATATATTGCATGATGTTGTGTCTTAGGCTAGCCCACTTTAGAATACTCAACAATCAATTCTCAACTGAATGGGCCTTGTATCGCAATGAGGATAGGATGTTTATGTTTATCTCTGTGACTGGGTAAAACCTAGTCGTCAGATTACCTTGCGCTCACCACTGGGTTAACAGAGATATTTCAGTGTGTGGTGTATTGGTTGATACTTTCCTTTAATTTGCTTAAAATGA
>CH001422.1:12623-25432 GCA_000149265.1 Ciona savignyi | reverse complement strand
ATTAGGTTACTGATTTTAGGAAATGGCCAATAAGTGCCTTGCCCAAAGACAAAACTCACCAGCTAGCGACTGGTTTCGAATCTGAAACCCTTCAGCTGAGAGGCGATGCATTAATCCACTCCGTCTACCTGATTAGCTTGGTGGGATAGTGTGTCGTCTTTGAGCTAAAGGGTCGCAGGTTCAAAACTGGTCGCCAGCCAGTCGGTTGTGTCATTGGGCAAGGCACTTATCAAACATTGCCTGAACCCACCGGATTAATGGGTTCTACTAAATTAAAGGAACAACTTAAATCATACGCAACACACTCCAATAATCTGACAATTGCTCGTGTGTTAAACGTTCCTTGCGTTTTCCCATTCATGGGGATAAACATGAATTTTCTATGCTATCCCACCAAGCCATTGGATGGAAGTGCGGATATAATAAAACTTACTTGTTTGCTTGCGGTGGATTAGATGTGCCAGTCAGCCGACGATGATGCTGAAATAAAACGAATTCACTGAAATGCTCCAACATACAATTTGAAGGAAAAGTCCATTTACGAATACAAGAACATATGATTGTTTTTAATGATAGTAATTAGTGGACATTTATAATGCAAGATGAATATTTTTGTTTCCATTAAAAGCTTATTTTATGTACAAAGTTAGAAAAGGCTGTGCAGTGTTAAAAATAAGAATGTAGGTTATGAGCCTACTCCCATGCATAAATTATACAATCCCCTTAAGGCAACTAATTCTAGGTTTAATGACAGCGTCCTATATGTCCGGCCGGTTGGTCTAGCGGTTAGGTGTGTCGCCTTTCAATAGAAAGGTTGTAGGTGCGAATCTGGTCGTTAGCAAGTCGGTTGTGTCCTTGGGCAAGGCACTTTACAGACATTTCCTGCACCCAGCAGATTAATGGGTTCTACCAAATTGAATAAACGTGTCTATCATATAAAAACACACTGCAATAACTCTGGTAACCCGACGGTGAGCGCGAGGTGATCTGACAATTGCCTGTGTGTTAACCCACTTGGTTTTCTCATTCAAGGGGATAAACATGAATACCCTATCCTATATTTATATCCTTTTTTTAAATGACATGTTTGATTGACTGTTCGTTTTGCCGTATTTTCCCGTTCCTGTGCTGCGATTTGCCTTATTTGCCATTAATTAATACTAGCGCAAAAAATGAATAAACCCAACAAATTCAAAATTTTTAAAATCACAATTGAGTTAAACTTACAGTCCGAGGATACGGTTTCTTGCAACTTGAACAGAGAATGGTTTGTTTGGAGAGAACTCCACAATTTTGACACAAAATTCTGGTTCCATCAGGAAATAAAGTTGGGGTCTGAGAAGGCAGAGCAAATGATACATTGTGTGCGGATTATATCGACAATTTTACACAAGATTTTATTTTGCTGTTGCTTTGATCGGTAAATTTGAGTTTTTTTGGTTTGTTTGTTGAATAAGAGATAAATTCAACCAAAACGCATCAACTATCGTAAAACTATCACTTCAGTTTCAGATATCTAAATCATATCTAAAAACATCTAAATATATCTAAAAATCATATATCTAAATCATATGATCAGATATCTAAACTGTTTTCATTATATGATGGGCCGAGGTTCATGTTGTTTCACGAAGGAAAACGCAAGAAGGATAATTCTATGAATATTTAGAGCTGTTGCAATTCAACGTATGTTTTGAAGATATATTACAGTTTTCAACCAAGTAGATTTCATAATTTAGTTATAAAAATACCCAAAGTTTGCAATGTTTTGCGTATGATTTACATGTTCCTTCAATTTAGTAGAAACCACTAAACCACAATGGATGCTAAGTGTATTGATAAAAGGTTCCACCGACTAGTCAGCGGCTGGTTTCGATACCACAACCTTGAGACTGATGTTCCGAAACAATATGAATAAGCTGAGCAGCCAAATTAGTAAAAAGTTGTGGCCTTGGGCACCATTACAGAAAAGGTAACTTACTAACAGTGGACACTGGTGGTGTAAACGACAACTTTTTGGTTGAAACAATGACAAAATGTATGCAGGAAAATACCATTGCAATACAGACAATTATTGTACAGTATGGACTAATCCAGTCTTATGTTTTCTATTTACAAGCTTTTTTTATTAATTTCAATATTGTATGTACTAATTTTTTTAACCACTTTTTACAAAATAAAATAATACTTTAAATGCATTAGAGTAAAATGCCAAAAATATAATCTATTATTATAATAAATCAAACACAAAATTGTTTTACATTTGACTGCATAGCTCGATGGGTTGGTGTGTTACTTATCAGCCGAATGGTTTCAGATTCAAAACTGGTCACTAGCTACTTACTTGTGTCATTAGGCAAGACTTAGCGGACATTGCTTGAACTCAGCAAATTATTGGGTTCTATTAAATTAAAGGAACGACTCAATCATACACAACACACTGAAATAGCTGCTGCGGTAAACCGACAGTGGGCGCGAGGTATTCTAAAAATTGTTCATTTAATATTGTCTCCGTAGTTTTCTCATTTACGGAGGGATAAACATGATTATCACATCCTTTACCACAATTTGAAGTGTCTTAGATGCAATTGTGTTGGTGACAGGGACCATAAGTTTGTTGTTTGGTGCGTACAGCACATTGCAATCTGCTTGTCGTTGTATTGGAATGATGCGAGGCACTTGTACTGACTGGTTGCTCGTCAGAACTGGAATTTATAAATCAGGATTAAAAAAAGGATAAAATAAATGAGGATTAAATATTTAAACGATCTTGCTGGGGAATTGGAATAATTCAACATTGAGAAGAATAGTGGCAATGACACACACAAAAGAAGGCTGTGATTAAGGTTTTTCTTAAGCAATTAAGCATTGCTCTAAGGTGGTGGTGAACGACACACAACAAATACGCTGGCGATGATAACACCACTAAGCGTTTGTACTGAAAGGGTTTGATTGTGATGTCATAAGTATAAGCAACACAGCGCATTGAATCATTTCAATCCATGACAATTAAGAACAAAACCAAAATTCGAATTGTTGACCCTAACCCCATACCGACAACTGGAAGAGTAGGGACGGTCGAATCACCGGTGACAAACAGGATCCGGTTCATTTTTCCAGGATCAGATGCTGCAGAGCTGTTTCCTGAAATGGAAATAGAAGTAGTTGTGGTTTGGTGCTGGTTGATTGGGGCAACACATAAAGGAGGAAAATATGGAATGAGGGAAACTGCTTAATACAACTATAAAAACTAATTCTAACCTTTTTCAATTTAAAACCCAGAACTAACCCTTAATTTAACCCCAGTCTATACACTAATCGTAATTTTATATTTTTATTTTAGTCCAGTTTTTAACCTTCTAACTCATTACGGTTAGTGGGTTAGTTATTCGCCTTTTAGCCGAAGAGTTGCAGGTTCGAAACTGGTCACTAAAGAGTCATTGGGGTCCTTGGGCAAGGCACTTAACACACATTGCTTGAACCCAGCGGAATAATGGATTCTACCAAATTGAAGGAACAAGTAAATCATACATAACACACTGCAATAGCTCCGGTAACTTGACATTGGGCGCAAGGTGATCTGATAATTAAACATGTGTTAACCCCTTGGTTTTCTTAAGCATTACCATTCTATTCTATTATTCCCTCCTGTGTTGTGTTGCCTGTACCATTTAACCACCGTAAACAAGACTGTATAAACTTTGTTTTTACATGAATGCAAAAGTGTACATTAAATGATAAAATGTGTAATGGTATGGGGATAAGTGTTTCAGTTCAGAGTAAAATCCGGTAAAAACAACCACTTTTGTACTTCAGAAAAATGAACCAGGGGATTTTTAGTGAAAAATGCTTGTATGACCAAATAATTATTGCAAATATGCTGTCGCTATATTACTCATACAATTCGAAGTTGTTTACCGAATTACCGAAGTTTCGAACCCATGATGGGTTGTCACCAAAACCGTTTTTTTTTTTATAAGAGTCGGTATATGTATTCGGTCGCGTTAACCATTCGGCCACACAACCGTACTTCATTCGGCCAAACGACCGTGTTTTATTTTTTAAAATTCATACTGACATCAAAATTTCAATACTAAACAACATATTTTGTGTCATGGTCATTACTGATTTAAGTTTAATTGGAACGGGTGGCAGATGAAAACTAAAAGGAAAGAAAGTGGGAAGGCGGGAAGGAGGAAAACTGTACTATAAAATGAATATTAAGGCATAAGGGTTCGTTTTAAACATGGGGGTTAGAGTTAGTGTTATATTCCTGGGGTTGAGATTAGTGTTTAGAAAAGGTTAAAATTAATTTCTATAGTTTTGGTATGCAGTTTCCCCCCTTTCCGTTTTCCCTTCTTTTAGTACCGGTATTGTCCCGGGACCCGGGTGCCGCGGGTGGCACTGACGAACAGACCACAGAAGGTTATAGGATTGTGAAATTCCTTAAACAAAAAATCGAACATACCATTTTGCAGTGGGGTGGTGTTATTTGGCAGGTTTGAAATGATTGTTGAGCTGCAAGTGTCCTGTGTAAAATCAAATAAGAAATTCAATTTTACTTAATTTTATTCGGTGGTATCGAAAGACCAAAGAAAACCCGAGACTGTTGTCACTATCATAGTTAGTTAAAAAAAACATGGCATTTATATAGAAATGGGGCCTACCTTTGGGGCTTGGGGCAGATTTGGGTTGATTTGCTTTGAAATATTGTCTTCATTGACCGAAGTCATTTGCTGGTCAATTAAACAACGTTAAACATTATGCAGAGAAATATTTAAATTATATTTCATTTAATCATGGCTTTATTAATAGTTATATATTTAATTTAATAAAAAATAATTATTAAAATAAAACAAATTTACCGAAACTTCCAAAACTTCTGCGGTCTTTTCACTGTTTCTAGACGGCGAAATGTGCCTCTATCGGTGGCTTTTTCGACAAAATATTCTCAAACATAGATATATTTAATTTTTTTTCTTACTGAAAAAGCATTTAGTAGACGTGTGGCCGAATGGTCAACGCGGTCGATACTTTTACCAACTATAAAAAGGTTCTTGGTGACGAGTCCATCATGGTTTTGAACCTTAAAATTAAAAGGAGTAATTCATTTTGAAACAATCGTGTGGCCGATTCATATGCCGATTCAGCACAAAAGCGGTTTTCGTGACGAGCTCATTATAAAATCGAAACTGGCCCGTTAAAAAAGTGAACTGAATAATTGGTAAAGCGTCTGTTTCACAGTTAAAGTACATTGGCAAAATGCTGTTACGCACGTCATTTAGCTAGTCGGTCTATCTTTGGTCAGGATACTTAACGGACATTGTCTGAACCCAGCGGATTAATGGGTTCTACTAAATTTAAGAAACGTGTAAATCATACACAACACACTGCAATAACTCCGGTAACCCGACGGTTGGCGCAAGGTGTTCTGACGATTGCCCGTGTGTTAACCCCCTTGGTGTTCCACTCACGGGGATAAACATGAATAGCCTATGCCCTGTCCCATTTTCGCTGGCATTTATATTTTCACCGCGTGTGTACGTAATCTTTTTTGCGCTAATGGCACAAGTAGCTTGAAACAATTGTCGAAATACAAATTTACCCTTTTTACATTATTTTACCAGTGATTAAAGGGTTAAATATAATTAACAAAAATATTAAATTAATTATTTCGGATATTCGTAAGTGTTATTTACCAAAACTGTTAAAAAGTAGATTTTATGAATTTGTTATAAAAATACCCAAAGTTTGTAAGTATATTGTCATCAAACAAAGAAGGGGGTCTTGTCCGTCCGTAATCCGATGGAACCGGTAATCAAATCGCAAAAAAATGCGACGAATAGTACGTAACATGACTTTAATTGGATTAATTAACTCAATTTATTTTTGGAAATAATCAAAAGTATAAAAGTTTGGCAAAAATATAAAGTACAATTACCATCGTTATTGCGTATTGTATATAATGGACTAAGGCAGACAGGTCTCACGATTGGCCGTTAAAACAGGGTTCTGGGATCACACACACTAAAAGCGCAAAAGACGCAACAATACTCAATAAACACTTGTATTTACCTTAACTCTGCTTACGTTATAAAAAAAACTTTACCGTTTTGTCCAAAGCTGTAAAAAATATTGTTTTTCTTCTTTAATTGGCCATTCATTTAGTATGCCCTGTTTTGTTTTTACCATGCATGAATAAATACCCAATTGTGCCATTGAACTTCAATGTGCTGTTTTGTTGACCTTTTTTCTTCCAGACATGTTATCGTTTATAGCAATAGGAATGCATTCGACTTGGTTCATGAAATAACTATCAAACATTTTATCATCGTTTAAGCTTTTGATAAACCATTGTTCCATATGGATTTATATTCACTTTGGCGTTACCTTTAAAAAACTCGTTAATGTGGTCGCCTTTAAAACATGTTGACGAATATGCGTCATCTAAGTTTTGTTCGATTCGTCCGAACGAAATCTGTCTAAGAATGAATCAGTGATTTATGGGAAATGACGACGTCGTGCTATTGTTCAAACCTGCTGCAAATAAGCCGTTACATTACTTCCGTAAGTCAGGTAGCACAGCATGCCATCGTCAATAAGTCTGTTATGATTTGCAGTGAAGTATAAAATTGTGCAAATCAAAGTAAATTATTTCATTTATACCGTAGTAAATGGCCTGGAACTTAGGGTGTCAAAAAGTGGTGTCAAAGGATGGAATAGGATTTCTTAGCTAAACGTTTCTAAGCTTCCTTTCATTAAACATGAAAGATTTGGAACTAGTGGACGCTGTATGCGAGGTAAATAGGTAAAGATGTCAAAAATATTTTATTTATTAAATAGTTTATTAATCCAACATCATGGTGCCCTGAATAACTAAGTCAGATTTTATTTTTATAATTCTAAATTTTTTACCATAGTGCTTGCAAGTTGTCTCTAATTTTGATCAGATTTGGTAGTGTGTTAAGGCTTTAGCCATTTTTAGAATAAATTAAAAATTTACCGAAGAAAATACCCTAAAAATAAAAATTTGTCTCCATATAAGGATTATTAAAGGCATGCCATGTCGCACCGACATCTCCACACAGGAGTGTTCAAATCGGATTGTAAATTTAATAATTGTTTTATAACATGACCTAGATATATAAAAACACAAATGTATCTACTAAACCCATAGGGAAATTCCGCGAAGCTGTAAAAAACTAAATCGGGTCGTTTTAGAAATTTAGCTTCTTTCACAATAGCGCTTAACAAAATCCTTTAATTTAAAACAAAAACATTTTTGAACTTTTTCAGCTGGCGTTTGAAAACGTTCGACGATAGCTTACATTAATTTTGCTTAGTCCCAACAAATATCGATTCCAAAACCAGCATGTCGTTCTTTGTTTACTTCGCATATGAAAATAGTTATAAAATCCTAAATATGGCAATATTTCGTACAGGTAATGATGAAGACTTAAAATTAAAGGTTATTATTTAGGACTTAAAATATACATACGCTGTAGGATAAAATCACGATTTTGAAATGACTACAGGGGAAAAGGGTAATTGTTGGACAAGAAAACATAGCAAACCGATATTCTAATTCATGAAATGCAATTGCAGGAAATTTCACCCCTTCCAGTTTTGAAGATAGTTTTAAAAGGATACAGAAACATCCGACATTCTTATGCATTCAGAAAAAGTAAGCAATACGAATTTTGTTTTAAACAGAACTGTTGTAGTTAGTGACTTACAGACAGCGATATTATAACGTGTTATATGTTTTATGGTTTTGCTTGTTTTTAACTTAACAAATAAGATGGTGCACCTGTTAATACTCGTTAGTAATAAAATGGTGAAGGCGTTATAAAATATAGCATTAGTCTTCAGATTACCCCACTCCCAGAGATGATCTATTACCGTGTTTAATCAATCCAAAATAATTTCTGACCGATTGTATAAATCGAAGGAACTATGCTTTTATATATTTTATATCCACCCAACTGCGCGTGTGTGCAATCGTCAATAAATGCTATGGTATTATAAAACGGCACTGCTCCAACTCTATGTAATGAAATGGATTGTGATAAATGAAAGTACACGCCGTTGGCTACACTTTTCCATAGCATGTAATAATACTGGGCGTTCTAGTAAAACCTACTCATATGGTGAATATGCAATAAACACATTTCATGGTACATAGAGAATCGTTTACAAAATATTCTTTGTTTCGTTGATAACAAAAGTTCCTCCCATTTTAGCGGAGCCGGAGTTTATAATTCGATGTCCCAGTCTCGTAGCCAACAATCAACTCACTACAATCCACAAATGCATGGAGCGAAGCGGCGAAATCAACGAAACATTTCAATTCGTATTCCCAAAAGATGAAACAAAAGTTAATTTAGAAGTACGCTTGTATATTGTATATGTATAAATAAAGTAAATAGTAAATATTGCTGTGTTCTGTGGATGTATATTTGCTGTACTTGAGAAGGTAGCAATATGGAAACTGGCTAAAATTTCTAACATTTTCCCCGTCTACTGAGATAGAAGCTTAACATCCTTTTATGTAACCATCAATATATAATTTTCTACCGCCATTTGCTTATTATTAGGTATGTTACAGGTAACGGTGGCGGAAACAAAATGGTTTTTAACACAGTTCACAGACATGTTCGAATTCACAGCCTCGGTCGGCGTATCTCGAACGGTTACCGGCAGTTTCACAAAAGTAAGAATGTTGTGTACCATTCTTAATACGTTTTTTCCATCTGCTTTATTATTTTTAATTTATACATCGGTTTTGTTCACTAAGAAAGGTATATTTTTGCCCGGGAAATGCAAAACGCAAAGGTGGTGACAATACCGGGAATTGTTTTAGGAGCTATCCGGAAACCGCGTCTTTTTTTGTATATCGTGCTAAGATTCGAACCCGCGATGAGCCTAATTACATAGCCCTGTATGCGTCGGTAGCGCTAAGTACCACACGACGACACATAACGTTCCCCTTTAAGTCTATTAGGATTTGTAATACCGAGTACGTTAGGTTTGATAGCTCAGTAGGTCATGGCGTTAGCTCTGCTAACCGGGCAGGTGTGCCTGTTGCAGGGATCGTCCCATGTAAATCATATCAATTATCAGCATTTGCGATAAGGTGATATCATTCTCCTTCAAAATCGCAAATAATCCTGGAATGCTCTCGGCATTTGGTGGATCATAAAAGGGGGAGAGGGACAGAACGCACAGAAAGCGAGAACAGGGCGTGAGATCTGCCGGAAAACCAACAAGAGATTGCGGCCGTGAGCGGCTAAAGTTCCCGGTCTTGGGGTCTTCGACGCACCGTCGATACAGAAAGAACAGACTTAAGGCGCATCTCCGGGTTTTTTCGTGTGTTTTATTGACAACGTTTGACAATAAACAAACTAACTTCAAACCAGCATGGACTCGATCTTAGAGTCGGATTATCGAAGTCAGCACAGTCGAGTCACGTGCCGCAGCACCGAGCGTTTAGCTATAACGCCAAAGGTCGACACCCTCAGAGGGTCAACCCTCTTACCCAAACTGTTAAACGTTGCACCTGTCATTGAGAAAAATGCCCAAGTCATAACGCCCCCTTACATCATAGGAAATAAATCCTCAATATCCTATCCTAACTGCGATTTTGAAGCACAATTGACTAATTAGTAACTTGTGTTGATCTCTCCACTTTTCGACTGGTTGCTTAAATCATTATCGTTCAAACGACTAGGCAGCATTTGTTGTCACAACGGCAACTAGTATAACTACAAAATTACATTCAATAAAGTATGGTTTATCGACTTAATAACTTTTCTATTCTTATACTACTTTCAGGCTGGTGGAGAATTGGATATGGAGATAAGCTTCACTATTAGGCAAGTAAACCCACCGATTGGTGTTGTTGATGAATCTAAGACCACACTCTAGTTTCCAGCTCAAAACGACGCACAATACTTAATGTTGATAAATATTCCACTTTATTTCAACTTAATAGCAGTCTGTAAACTGTTTTAGTTAGTCTCGACCTAACAAATACTCGATCGATTCATGTGCAGCGAGCCCTTTTAAAACGGACTTTGACGTTCTCGCCATGGGTTCGAAAGTTTCCGTCCAAAAAAGATGCAAACTACATTTCGTTCGAACCGTCCAAAACATTTTTTTTGTAATGTTGCCAAACATCCAACACACTTGAGTTTTATCTTCACAGAGAAGACCGGGACCTTAGTATTGGGAGGGTAGGTTTGAACGAGAGCGAAACAAAATTTCGTGAAAGGAGATTCGAGAAAGTTAATGAAGCTTTAAAAACGATTCTACCAGCAACGCCAGCAATCAATAAAATGACGGTAACTAGTCGTTTGTATTTTTATTTGCGATAAATATATACTTCAGCTAAATTTAAATTGTAATTTTTGTAACTGTGTGTTCGCATTTTTCATAAGTTAGCTATCATAAAACCCATGTTTAGAAGTCTTTATTTAGCAAATTTTGTGCGCGGCATTTCTTTTCAATTATTTCTAAATCCACTAAATTAAGAATCATTTATACAATAATCCGAAACATTGCATTTTACTTCATTAGATTTTGATCCTTAGAAAATAGATATTTGTTCAAACGGGTATGGTTTAACGTAAAAACTTGTTTTTGGAAAAGATAGGGAAACAGCTGTCATAGCTTGAGTTGTGCTTTCGTAAACAAATATTGGGAAATGCTGTGGTCTTAGTTGACAAATCATCGCAGTGACTTTGTTTATTTTCCTCAGGAGCCACCTGTTATATCTATGGTTGGATCCGGTGGTGGTTATCGGGCTATGATCGGGATGACGGGAGCAATGGACGCGATACGAGATGCCGGGTTACTTGATGCGTTGACCTATGTTTCAGGCTTGTCTGGATCCGCTTGGTAAGTTGGATAAGCTTATTTGCAGTAATCACCAATTTGTCTTCGAACGCTAAATTAAACGGGTAAAAAAGTCAAAAAATATAACCAGAGGAGTGAAAGGAAAAACGCAAAGAGAGTTCTCGTCGGGGGTAATCGCCAGTGTAAATCGCGACCAACGTCAGGTTGCAGGCGCTATTGCACTGTAATGTGTAAGAGGTTCATGAGGTATTTAGTCTAATCCGTGCGAAAAAATAACTCCGCTAAATACCTCGACCAAGGGCCGACTACCTAACGTCCACTCTCCAACCTGAAATTTTTTGATTGAAATACGACGTACTGAACCACCAAGTTATTTGTTTAAGTTAAGTAGGTTGGTTAATAAAAATGCGACGCTTTTAGTATCGACCCAATACACATAATACTGTTTTATTTGGCAATTAAATCGCCATTTGGTGGGTTACGCCGGGCCCGACAATCTCTTTTTATATGATTCGATCATTTCGCGTTACTAAGATCAAATCACCACCACGATTCTACGCTTTCTGTTTGTTTAAAACAAAGGGCGACAAACTATTAAGTTACGATAAATAACATATTGCATCACAGGTACTTAAGCACGGCTTATGGTAGGGAAGGTATGACATCTGATAAACAACCGGCTTTTCACGAAGACTTAAAATCCTCGATAAGTGACAATGTCTACAAGATGTTTATTGAACCATCCAACATAATATCTTACCAGTAAGAATATTAAAGAAATATTTATATTTTTTTTTACGCCAGATGGGCGGCTAGAAATATAGGAGATTCGTTTTAAAAGTAGTTTTTATGTAGCTAAATAAATAAATTCACATATTAGTTCAGAGTGTGCATCTGTAAAACACAAATATGGCGAACCAACCACCTTCGTCGATTATTTTGGGTACACACTTGGAAGGGCACTTCTTACAAAAAAGGTATCGAATTATAATGATTGGCGTTTAACTAAAAAAACGTATAAGTGATTATGTATCTATACTTATTAAGCGTGACTTGTTGGTGAATGTACATTATCTGCAGAATATGAACAAACGGATTACCGATCTGCAAAGTTACGTCGAAAACGGTCAAGTTCCATACCCGATAATAGTAAATGTTGCACTAAAAGGAGGAAAACCAGCCAACGAATTTTACGGTGTGTCTGACTTTAAATTTTCCTTTGTGCGTGTTATCAGTCTGGACATCCTACAATTAAATATTGTACACAACCATCTCTTAATTGTGGATTTTATCGGCGCTATACTATGCGTGAGGAGCGTTGACAAGCGGGGTTGGTTCGACGTGTATGCGTTATTTTGGATTATGATCGGCGTTTTAAGAATTTTAAGTCGTTTAGGTAAGGTGAGCAGTACAGACATCCTGGCGATTATGATTATTTTGTGCACAGTGAACGCGTTGGTATTATGAAACGGATATCAAACGAACCAAATGAAGTTTCTTCTACAATAAACAGAACTGAATCGATATTTAACCTTAAAACCATTTACAGCTCTTATGGAGAACACGCCACATGCGGTAAGCTTTCCGGCTTACAATATTGAGAGCCCTCCGGAACGATATGGTTGTCTATGGGACCAGGGTTTTGTTCTTAGAGAAGCTCCTGAGTTGCCCCTACATTTCCTTATGGGGTGCACGGGATCTGCATTCTCTGTCCTGCTTAACAGTTTAATAAAAAATGGCGGCGAGACAAGCAAGCGGTTTTTAGAATTCGCTGGTGAGTTTTTTTTAGAAAAATGCTATACCTGATTCTATAGTTTACACTTCTGTATCGGCCTTCTCCATACACTGAGATAAATTATGAATTTCTATATCGACCTGGCAAGTGGAAAAAATACGAGACAGTAACTTGGAGTTAAATATTATTTTTGATACATTTAAATTTCCTTTTCAGA
>CH001423.1:52299-62433 GCA_000149265.1 Ciona savignyi | reverse complement strand
GTCACATGCCACCACATACTAACAACCCCTCCACCAGGTTGCCACATGCCACCACACACTAACAACCCCTCCACCAGGTTGTCACATGCCACCACACACTAACAACCCCTCCACCAGGTTGTCACATGCCACCACACACTAACAACCCCTCCACCAGGTTGTCACATGCCACCACACACTAACAACCCCTCCACCAGGTTGCCACATGCCACTACACACTAACAACCCCTCCACCAGGTTGTCACATGTCACCACACACTAACAACCCCTCCACCAGGTTGTCACATGCCACCACATACTAACAACCCCTCCACCAGGTTGCCACATGCCACCACATACTAACAACCCCTCCACCAGGTTGCCACATGCCACCACACACTAACAACCCCTCCACCAGGTTGTCAGCTATGAAGAGAGAGCTCCGCACACGGGAGCTACAACTCCTCGATAAATCCCGGATGAGATTCGTGGAGCACCAGCAGACGATGAAGGAAATCGAGATTAAGAGGTTGGAAGAGGAGTTGGATAGGAAGGTGAGGGGGGGGAAGAGGGTTTAGGGGTAAAGGGGCTGTGTTTCTGGGAGGGGTGAGTAAGGGGGTTCTTGTGGGGGGTTTGATCGCAATATGGGTTGAGTAGGAGGTGTGTGGGGGTGAACTGTGTGTAATTGTGCATCAACAACTTGACACGCCATGCAAGCTCTTATAGAAACAATGCTAAATGTCTTAATTAGTGATACAGTTCACACTATTGTAGTGATTGTATAATTGAGTCCCTTCAGTTTTGTAGAACCCGTTATTCCACTGGGTTCAGGTGAATTCCCATGATATTATTTGAACCTACATGAACCTGATGATCCACAGGCAGTGTTGCGCAACGAGGAAGTAGCTGCTGCTGTGGAGGATGTTGAGGTGAAGGGATTGGAACTGGAAGCTAATCGTGCAGCACTGGAACAACAGGTTCGTGCAACACTGCTGGGTGTGTATTGTATGTGCGGGTGTGTCGTGCGTGCCATTCGTGCATGGTATGTCAAAACATTACTGATATGAGCACACACCTACTTTTATTAATTGAATTGTCCTAAATTTTTGTCATTAACATTCCCAAGTATTTCTACTGGATGGATGTTGAATTATGAAATTACATTTGTCCTTTGTTAAAGATTTTTACAAATTAAGATTATAAAGACTATGTTAAATAGTGTGCAAAAGGCCCTAACAGCAGGGTTAAATTAACCTCCACCATAACCCCCTATCCCAATATGTAAAAATAACCCCCTATGACCCCCCCACAGATGGCTCGAGAACAAGCAGATCTAGAGGACCAGATGAAATGTGATATCAACCGACGAAGAAGATTAGCTGATGTGGAGCACAAGATGATGCGGGATGGAATGCGAGATGCAGGGATCGATATCAACAAGAACAAGGTGGGATTATCATCATTGGATGTTCAGTTCATTTGATGGTAATCAATCACTGGGGAAATTAAATTCTTCAAAATTAACAAAACAAGCAACAGTAATACAGAGTAAAAAATTTTGTCAGTTACTAACAGAGAAAAAAGATTGTTGTCTTTGTGTAAGATACAGTGTTGATAGTAAATTAACTCTCTCACCCCCATAATAATTCCCACAACCCCAGGAATTACAGCAGGAACTCGCGACCGTCGAGTTGAAATCCAACGCTGCTCGCCACCACACTGTGGCAGCAAAGAGCTTGCTCCATAGCGACATCGAGCGGGAGAAAGTGTTGGCGAGTTCGTTGTCGAGAAACATCGAGAATCTGCGCAAACAGAGGGAGGTGAACGGGAGGTTGGAACAGCTGCGCTTGCAGAAGGTGAAGAGGGGAATCAATTTAATTTGAAATTTATTTTAAAAAATTTACCATTTAGTTCTGAGGTCAGCAATCTGCGGCTCTTTCATCCATCTGATGCGACTCTTATTAATTTCTTGCTACTGTAGCGAGCGCATAATAAGTTTAATATACATGCATAAGTAAAACAAACAAAAGAACACTCGCGTCTTTATCTCACATAGTGGTGTTTTCATTTATTGAGAAAATATTATTAGTTTTGCGGCTCCCAGTGATTTGAGGTTATGTTAAGCCGTGGTAATCCCTAACCCTGATCAAAAGGGTATTTCCCTAACCTGCATCACACTGGTATTCCCCTAACCCACTCTCCTAGCCCAATCACGAGATTAATCCCCTAGTCCCCATCACAAAGGTATTCCCCCCACAGGAGAAAGAGTTGTGGATGAACCGTGACAAACTGAGGTATCTCGAGGAAGTTCGTAACGATGGGGATGAGAGGAGAGCTCGAATGATGGAGGATCGTGACCTCACCAGGAGCAGGAGGAGAATCGAGGAGAGTGAGAGGAGAATGGAGGAGCATGTTGGGAGGTTGAGAGAGGAGCACGCTCAGCAGCAGATCAGTGAGTCCCACCTTACTTTCCCAATCCATGTTAACCCTGCAAGAGTGGATGTGTTGCTTTTACCTTGTGGTCCTGTAACCTCTACTTCTATGTATAATTTATACAATTGCTTTCTATATGTTTTCGTGTATTTAATTTATGGTACTATAATTTGGTATATATATATATAACGAGAGAATTTATCCAATAAATACCAAAAGAAGAAAACAATTTTATGTAATGGAATATGGACCACTACAATATATGTAAAATTACCTCATGCCCACAGTCATGTTTAGCTGTTGTGTATTTGGAGGTTGAGTGATTAAACCATGGTTTGTGGATTTAACCTAGAAAGTTTTCATAACTGCTTAAACCTTAACACCACACCCCCCCACCTAAACCTCCATATGAACGAACAGATCGTAGTCGAGATGCCGACCGTATGATCGCTGTGGACAACCAGATGTGTTTGGATGATGTTTCCAACATCGATGATACTGTGCATTGTGAGTATCAAGTTTGTTCCACACTGGGTAGTTCTATTAGTGTGTTTTGGTTGGGACAATTTGTAAGATGTGATAAAGCTAAAAAACGACTACTGCTTTTAGTATAAATATTTACAAAACTATATTTTTGAATGCATTGTATACATTAAGCAATCAAAACACTGTGCATCATATATATGTGTAATTGGCGTCTGAGATGAGGTGGGAAAGAAGGTCGGCTACCTGATCTATAGGATTGGATATTTATGTTTATTTGTGTAAATTGGGAAAAAATAATGGGTGTTTATACATGGTCAATTGTCAGATCACCTTGCACCCACCGTTGAGTTACCGAAGCCATCTGGTTTTGATACCATACCCTTTCGGCTACCATTACACAGCTGATGCTCCAAACTGACTTCGTTCGAATTTCAAACAACTTATGCATACGGTGGCTTAGTCCAATTAACATGAATACAACTGTCACTCATAGCATGTTATGGTGGTATATGGATATACTATCTGGTGATAATGAAGTGTATAAGAGTTAGATTAAAAGACACAAGTGTCTAGCTGCTGTTGCTATTACAGAGTGTGGATAGTGGTCAAGCGATTTTGTGTACACTAGATATCCAAGACCTAAAGAAACCACAAGTTGAAAATCTGTTCACTGCTCAATTTGCTCGAAGCCATTCAACACTCCTGTTCAATAGTGTATATGACATCATAAAGACACATTATTACAACATCAACTTTATTTAAAATCAAAACAACATAGGGTCGGTGGAGCGTGACCGCGCGAGTTCAAGGGATGAAGAGCGCCATCTAATGGAGGAAGTGAGGAATCTTCGGCAACGAATGGTTTCCCAACGGAAGACGACTCGACCATAAATTTTTATCCGCGTCATAATGCAAAAGACGGAACTGTTTTATGTGACTTTGCGTTTTTGTTTTTATCATCAATCTTCAACTTTTCCGACTCAGCAAATTTGTTCCGGAATTCAACAAATGTTTACGGTCTGCCCTCTAGTGTGACAATGTTCCCGGGGTTGGTCGGCAAACGACGTTGCTCAATGAGACTTTGTGGGTAGGTGGACATGGCGATCGCTCTCGGGGTTGATGTTCTGGAATTCTTCGGTTTTACTTTGATTATTTTTGTAATAAAATGCATCACCTGGTCTGTGGGGCGCTTTGTGGCGTGCTGGTGTATTTGGGGGTGGCTGGGGGGGTTTTGCCGTACATCGGGGACCCTGCAGGGTTAATTTCTTAATAGGGGGTTTAAATTTACTTATAAAGCGCAATCCTTGGATCACCTCCTGCTTACCGAGGGTTACCAGAGCTATTGAAGTGTGTTTTGTATTATTGTTGCTTAAATTTAGTGGAACCTATTAATGCACTGGTTTCAGGCGACATCTCATTAGCATATTTAATTAGTTTGTCATCTTTTAACTAATAGTTTGCAGGTTCGAAACTAGTCGGTTGTGTTTTAAGCAAGGTCTTTATGGACATTACCTGAACTCTGTGAGGTTCCACTCAATTTCGATCCCACAACCTTTAAGTTCAAACTCAAAAATCAGGCAAATTTAGAATATTATCATTGTAGAAACTAATTCAATCCCAGCAGTTGATGTATTGTCAATACATTATGATGTGCCTAACATACCTGGGGCTTGAAACTTTGACCGGAATGCGTTTAGTGGTCCAGTGTGTCTGTGGGAGGTTATTAAGAACTTTCAAATGTATACTTGACATCTCTATGCAAATCAACCAATTAGGAACTTTAAATATTTGCCAGCATACCTAGCCTGTTTTGAGACTATTCCGTCTGGGGAGGTTCGAGGGTAACGGAGGTCCGGGGAGGATTCTGGAATGACGTGATTATGATGTCATAAGTATAATGGGTATTCCCCTATGTTCAACAAAACTGGGGAAATCCTTGTGGAGTTAGGAAGGACAGCCTTATACCATCAGCCGACTTATAAATTTAAGCTTATTGCAGCAGGGAATCTCCCACTGATAAACACACAATGCCCACAATGGAAAATTGTTAAAGACATCACAATGGTGAGCATTTTTAAGCTTTACAAATTGACTCATGATAAATTAAACATATCCGACTGACTAGCTCAGTGGATTAGTGTGTCGCTAAAAATATCCCATCCTTAGTTAAAATTTAAATTGCAACTGCTTTGTGCACAATTGTGTCCATAATTACTTTTATCTAAGTATCTTGCAAGGGCACGACCAAACCAGAGGAAGGTTTTGAACCCACAATCATGAAAATTATACAGAATACACTGCAATAGCTCCGGTAACCCGACGGTGGGTACCCCCTTAGTCCTATTCACGGGGATAAATGGAAATATCCTATACTATAATGCTCCCCTATGTTATGCCAACCACACAGATAAATAGAAACCACCGATTATAAAACAGACTTTTTTGACATTGATCAAATCTCATCATAGAAATCCCATAAAATATCGACTCACGTATTTTGCCGCCCACTGGTGGTGAACGAATCGATAGCCTGTGCTTCTCGTCACTAGGTGACACTCTAGGGGAGTATAACTGTGAAACAGGAAGGGGTTGTTGGAATAGTATGGCGCCTGTTTGGTGCCACTCCGTAGAACAATGTGGTGAACATGGAAGGTTGATGGTTCAATACCAACCATAATCACTTTTTATGCAGTTGTGTTCTTGACCAAGACATTTAAACATGGTTTCCTTGTTAAATTAATTAAATCACTTGAGTTACAACTCTGCAATAGCTTCGGTAACTTGACAATAGGCACGAGGTGATCTGACGATTGCCCGTTTAATAACGCCCCTTGTGTATTTCCATTCATGGGGATAAAAATATTCTATTTATCCTGTTTTCCTATTTAAACAAAAAAAGGATAATAATAAAATAGGATATAATAATTAAAATTAAAAGCTTGGATTAACCCTTTAACTGCCGGCTGTTTTTTAGGTCATTTTTTGGCTAAGTCACCTTAGGTTAGAAGCTTCTGTTCAAAAAACTATTGATGTAAGCATTATATGATCAACAGAGAAGTTGTTCAGTAATAAATTTTCTTTTTTTTAACAATATTAAAATTTTGATGACGTCATGCATTGGGCAATGACGTCATGTGTTACTGTTTAGATCAACAAAAACTATCTTTTTTTTTCATTTACAAACAAAACAGTATGTAGCAAAGTTATTTATGATTATCTTTGGAACATGTTTGTACTACTCTTTTTGTGATGACGTCAAAACTTGACTGATGACGTCGTAATACGCAAATCCAATTTTTTTTTTTTTGCAATCGCTCAATGAAACACAAACACATAGCCACAGGAAAACAAAAAAACTGCTGCAAAACAGCTTCAAAAGGGTTCTTCATGGCTAGAACTAATCGAAAATGAAGCACAACTGCTTCCAGAATCATTATCAGCCAACAGAAGGGCAGTTTCTTCAACAGAATACCTGTTTTTACCCTCCATGAGCTCAAAAAATAGCCTAATCCAAAATGTACAAGCGAAAAACGAAAAGGTTTGTTTTCAAACTAAACAAGCGAACCATGACGACAATAGTTATCAACTAATCGGGGACTAAAATCAAAATTAAAACTAATTAATACAACTAAAAATCACACATATATGTATACAATTTTTAAACTCAAATAACTAAAAAATATCAAATGCAAACCTATATATCATCTTATATTGGTAAACGCAGAAATTATTCAGCTCTCCAGCGCCATCTCACTGATCAAAATCGGCCGTATACTTTTCTACTTATGTAATTTTTGGCGCTGTCGACTTGAGTCGACAGCGGCAGTTAAAGGGTTAAATGATTCGGAAGCAGTGCGTTGCGCAAAGACATAACCTACTAGCTGGGGACTAGCTTCGAACCAACAACCAGTGTCACTTAATATGACAATAATATACAGGTTATAACGCTACCTTTGCTGTCCACATGGAATATACAAGCACATGGAGATAAACATGAATATTCAACTCACCATTGGTCTATGTTGGTGTCCATCCATAGATGTCTTGCTGGGTCTGGTAATATGTGGATTATATAACTATGTAGCGTTCTTTATTTTATTTAACCCTTGTTGTCTTTTTTGGTTTGTTTTATTTTTTAACCTTTCACGTATCTGTTTTTATTCTTGATTCGACTGTTCAAGAGTGGTCGCTTTTCTTGTTCAGGGTCTCTAATAGCATACGACTACAGGTCTGGTAGTTGTTGGGTGGCTACAGGTATACTAGTTAATCCCCACAACTAAGCAACAAGTTATTGTGTAAAGCTTCCACTATTTCACATTAGATATGCATTGACACATTAGCTATGCACACCTCAATTTTCCTTGTTATACGGTGTGTATTCACTGACATGTTTTAACTACTGTACTTTTGTTGTTAAATCCCAACTTCTTTTTAAAAAACTGCGATATTGTTTTTTAAAGTAATAAAGGAAATAAATTAAATTAAAGCCGACATACTCCGTTTATAAGTTTTCTAGTGTTTTTTTCTTTCTTTTTCGAGCTTAGTTTCGAACCCATAATGAGCTCTGTCCGAAGACCGTTTTTATGTGATTTGATACATGTATTGGTCGCGTTAACCATTCGCCCACACGACCGTACATTTCTAGAGGTTTGTGAGCTCATAATAATGCTCCACAGCACACTCACGTGGACGGGACGCTGCTGTAGTAGTGAGGTGGCGTCTTCCGACTCGATATTCGTTGGGGGGAAGATGGGGGGGAACAATCTGTGGGGCATCCACGTGGGTTTGTTGATTATTGAACAATAGTTAAAGGAATACACAATAAAAAATATGGCAAAAGGAAATGGGAAAAAAGAGCTCACAATAGTCCGACCGATTAGCTCTGCGCGTCACCTTTCAGCCGAAGGGTAGCAGGTTTTAAACTGGTTGCTAGCTAGTCAGTTGTGTCCTTTGGCAGGGCACTTAACAGACATCACCTGAACCCAGTGAAATGATGGGTTCTACTAAAACTAAACAAACATTTCAATCTTCCACCATTAAATGGAAAGTCCAAGGACAACCAACAAGCAGCAGATGGTTTCAATCTGACAACCATTCGGCTGAGGACCGACACTGACTGACTGAGCTATGGGATTGGATGTTGTTGAATATTTAGTGAAATTGATTGTGTTGAACAAAAACCAGAAAAGTACTAACATACATTGTACACAGCACATTGTAATAGATAATGCGCATTTTAACTTGTGGGACCCCGGGAGTACCGACTACGTAACCAGGTATGTCCAATTCAAACACCCAACATGTCAATTTTGGCAACTTATTCCTGTGTCAATTTAGCACCAACACTTAGGTTTCATATTATCCCAACGACTTGTACTCAGCACATGTCTTGGTACCCATGAAGCCCTGTTTACCTCCTACTCCCCCAACAAATTACCTGGTGAAAACTGCATCGTCATGAAAGGATGAGACGGCGAAATGCTGAAATCAAAAACCAGGTTTAAAACAATAAAACAATAGAAAATAAATATAAGGAGAGGCATTATGCATGTTGCATGGTTCAGTGATCCTCAGCTAAGTGCCTTGTCGATGGGTTCAACCCACAACCCACAACCTACGACCGATTAGTTTTGCGGGTTAGTGCTACACCTTTCAACCGAAAGGTTGCAAATTCGAGATGATCTGACGATTACCTGTGTGTTTACCCCCCCCCCCCCCGTTTTCGCATTCAAGGGGAAAAACATGAATATACCCTTCTTATATCCTATCCTATTAGTTATTGGGTGGCTTAGATCCAATACCTATTCAGCTGCCAGCAAATAATCAACGCTTTTACCGATCAAGCTAAAATGGCAGCTAGACCTATAATTAACCCAGTGACTCATTATTTATAACAAATGAAATGAAACCACTATTGCAATTTACCTCGGAATATTTTTGCGATTCTTTATGATGAATTTTTTTAGGTCAGAATTTTCTTTCTTGGTTTTCCTGTGGAAGGATGGTATTGTAGTACACGGACAGGTTTGTTAACCTTTCTGTTCACTGTATAGTTTCAACATGCAATTCCAAACACAGAGAAACTAGGAAAACATGTCATCAATAAAATAAACCAATCAAAATGTGACAACCAAACATGGATTTAAAATAAACACAACGTCACAGATAGATAGAACTAAAGTTAGAACATTGATTTAGGTGTCTTATTTATCATGTGGTGCTGGAATCATACAATCCATCAGTAAGAAAATTGTATACATCTGCATACAAGCACCAAACACACAATCCCTACAGTCACCCCATATGAACCCACATTACAACTCACGTCATTGTTGCGACAGCAGCTTGGAGCAATTTCTCCTTCTGTTCATTCTGGAATGCACAAAGTCATTATTGGAATAAATAGCTTGGTGGGTTTGCACCCTTTTTTGGCTTTTTTAGCCAAACTGGTCGGTAGCTAGTCGGTTGTGTCTTTGGGCAAGGCATTTAACAGACATTGCCTGAACCCAGCAGATTAATGGGTTCTACTAAAAACATGACAGTGGATGCGAGGTAATCTGAGGAAAACAACTATTGTGTTTTCCAATTTACGAGGATAAAGAACATTAAATTAACTTATTTTTCACTCAACGGCCCCAAACATCTATTTGACAACATGATATGTTAGAAAGCAGTTGTTTTGATTGATAAAATTTGTTTCAATTGATAAAATTTGTTTTGATTGATAAAATTTGTTTTGATTGATTTTAAACAGAACCTGACCGTACTCGTTTGATCCCCACCCTGACTAATTCATGCGGTTGCGTCCGTAGACAAAGTTAACTTTAAAACAATAGCCCCCAGCTTCAGCGATCAGAATATGGGCACAAGTTAATCAGAATATTGCACCCATGTTACAAACAGGCAATGATCCGGTGACACTTCCTACCAACCCACCTTACTCGTCAATGCCTTCATTAGAGATTTCCTTTGAAGTGATTGAAACTTACGAACCTGCAAAAAGAGTTTCTCAAGACTTCTGGTTCTCTGGTCACAAGAAGTAATGGCCAAGGATATACACAGCTCAGTATTTGGCTGCGTGGATCAGTCGGTCAGAGCACCAATGATCATTAGAAAGGTTGTGGAATTGAAACTGGCCGATAGCTAGTTCGTTGTGTCTTTGGGCAGCACTTAGCTGACTTCACATGAACCAAATGGATTAATCGTTTGACTTTAAATCAAAACCGTCAAAACGCC
>CH001423.1:26279-44547 GCA_000149265.1 Ciona savignyi | reverse complement strand
CGAAACTGCAATTCCCGGGGTGACAGGGGTGGCATGTCACCTCTGTATCTGTGCTGGAGTTATACAAAATATTACTTGCTAAATGATACATTCTATATTAATGAATCAGCTGTTGATATATTGGTGAAAAGAAGCTTTTCTTACGAGCGCAGTGCTGAAATAAAACTCTAATAGTTATAAACAAGAATATTTGGGTGGTAGATGTGATCAATGTCAGGAAAATTTCCGTGAAATTAATTTCTTAGTTTCCTACTATATTAAATATATATATTCTGTTACATTTAGAGTCCAGTTCCCTCTTATTATTTTGGTGATTTTTTATATTTTTTTAAAAAACACCCTAATATTTTAAAAATATTTTTGTTGTAAATGTCTGCACACCACCACCAAATCGTTATTTGTACAAAGACATAGATTCACCACCACCATGAAAATGGTTATTTGCAAATGTATACAAAGACATTGACATCTCCGTCACCACCAACCCCCACAGGCGAGGGAGGAAGGAAGAAAGATGAAGAAATGGCTCCTCGTCAACATACAAAACGCAAAGGAGTTCTCGTGCCAAGTGTTGAACCGAGATGTATGGAGTGTTCCCACCGTGAAGTCTTTGTTGAAGGAAAACTTCATATTTTGGCAGGTTGGACTATTTAGTACTGTGGTTCACTGTTAGGTTGTTTTAAATTTCTTTTGTCAATTATTTGCAACATTGACTTAAAAAAATGTATTTTTGTCTGTCAATTGGCCCTTGATGTGGATTTACCTGAAAAATTCTCTTCTTTCCATCTTTATATCTTTCCCCTCACACCCCAATCACAACCCAGGTATACAAGAATATGATTAATCAGACAAAGTTTAAAGACTCCAGCGTGATATACTATGGATGTTATGCCACACATCAAATACGCATCATCATAATTATCCACAGATTGCATGACCGGGCTCCATAATATTTAAAAAAACATTTTATTACATTACATTACCCTTTACGGTAGTAGACAGATCCATGGTAGCCCTGGGACTAGGAATTTAGGCCATAGAAGGCTCATTACATTAGCGGTCAAGTCGGCCCATGTCCTGAAGGAAGCTGACTAAATGCTTGACCGGGATAGATGCAAGATCATCAGATTTAAAAACTCCAAAATTTCTCCATCTGGTCAGAACAAATCCTGGACAATGACCAACATGGTGTAAAAGAGTCTTGTCTTATTCTTGGAGAAGTCATCTCTTCTTCAAAAACCATTACTTTATTTTTGATTTGCAATTAACAGGAACAAGTAAAAATTGTACAAAGTGCACATTCATAAATCCCCCCCCCCTTCAACCCAGGTATACAGTGACAGCTCAGAGGGTGAGAGGTTCATGACATTTTATTCGATCGAAAGTTGGCCCCACGTCTCCATACTTGACCCCCGCACTGGGGGCAGGATGGGTACGCTTAGTGACATCACAAAGGACTCTGTTATATCAGAAGGTATATTATTAAGTCATCAATGGACTGACTGGACCATGCTCAATATGCACTCCATCTGTATATGCACTCCATATACAGATGTATATGTATATGCACATCTCAATATGCACTCCATATGGATGAAATCAATTAGAATAGGGATATAAGATAAGTGAATATTAAAATTTTGGTTATGGCAAACTGCCACTGTCAAAGCGCAACCAACTAGTTTGCAGCTGGTTTCGATCCTACAACCTTTTGTTTTCTTGCCAAGCTATCGGTCTAAAATCAATATCTTTGCCACACCTGGTACAAACCTGTGACGACATCATACAAACACGTGATGACATCATACAAACATGTGATGACATCATACAAACACATGATGACATCATACAAACCTTTGACGACATCATACAAACACGTGATGACATCATACAAACATGTGATGACATCATACAAACATGTGATGACATCATTCAAACCTGTGATGACATCATTCAAACATGTGATGACATCATTCAAACCTGTGATGACATCATACAAACATGTGATGACATCATTCAAACACGTGATGACATCATACAAACCTCTAATGATATCATTCAAACACGTGATGACATCATACAAACCTCTGATGACATCATACAAACATGCGATGACATTATACAAACATGCGATGACATCATATAAACATACGATGACATCATACAAACACGTTATGACATCATACAAACACGCGATGACATCATACAAATATGCGATGACATCATACAAACACATAATGACATCATCAACCCCCAGTGACAACATTCCTGGAAGACCATGGTACATTGGATCCAGATGAACCTCCAGCGAAGAAATCAAAGGTGAACCAACATTTTGTTATTGAGATATTTGGTATCCCTGTGATGGGTGATATATATATGGCCTGTGTCGTTATCTAAATCTTTTAAACAATATTCGTGATTTATTACTCCGATTGTGAAAACGCATGGAGCATTATCACATGGCCAATTGTCAGAAGACCTCATGCCCACTGTCAGGTTAGCTATTGCAGTGTGTTGTGTATGATTCACATGTCCCTTTATTTAGAAGAACCCATTAATCCACTGAGTTCAGATGATGTCTGTGAAGTTTATTTCCCAGTGAGACCGACAAGTACCCATTACTTCTATATACATTAAACCTGATGTGATGTGTGTATTTAAAAAGCACTATTGATTGCTTTCTTTAGCTTACTGGGTGAATGAAATTGTTTTCTCTTTAAATAATAATGAAAATATACCGTTACGTGAATGTATGCGGTAAATTTTTATTGTAGACGTTAAGAGGAATCAATGTATCTTTACCATGTAACTGTGGCACTGGGGGGTGAATACCCTTGCAGCCGGAATTGACCACAGTTCCTTTATCCCCAATTCCCGCTTGCTTCTTCCAACCCCCTATACTCTAACCTTCTCTTTCCCACTTCCCCCATCCTCCCCAATCCCTGCTCTTCCAACCTCACTCCCTATACTCTAACCTCCTCTTCCCTCATCCACCCCAGCGGGACATCCTGGATGCAAGCGAGGACTCCCAACTCGCAGCCGCCATCGCTGCTTCCCTCCGTGAGAACTTATCGAAGAAAACCTCCGACTCCGAGTCCGACTTCCCACCCGCCTCCTCCTCCTCCGAAGATGAAGTCCGGGAGCCAAAACCCCAACCTTCCAGGAAGGTTGAACCGGAGGAAGCAAAACCGACGCGGAAACGACTCGTTAAAATCTTCCCGAAGAGAAAGAAGAAAATTTCTTCGGACAATTGTTCTGAAACAATTGGAAATGGAACCAATAACTCCTCGAACAATACCCCACTATGTAGTAGCCCCCCGACCCCACACCACCCCCCGCTAGAATCTGGGAGTTTAATTGTGGGTTGTAATGGGGTGTCGGGGGCTACATCGAATGGGGGAGGCATGAACTGCAAACTTCGATTGCGGTTTCCGAATGGGAAGAGAGATGTCATCACGATGAAAAGCACTGATACATTGCAGGTATGTAGTGTGGTGTATTGTGCAGGTATGTTGTGTGTGGGGTGATGTGGCTTGGGTATATTTGTCCAATTTTTTAAAAACCAAAGTGAGGAGAAAGAGGGAAGAAAACTGCCTACTTCAAATATGGAAAGTTATTCAACCTTAAACATTAATGTCATACCCTGTACTAACCCTAACCATATCAGCCTTTAATTTTAGTGAGCAGCGATAGTGTGTAATATTGTCCTACAGAAATGGTTGTAGAAGTTATTAAAACATAGAAATCTTTTGTTTAAATAACTACCATAATTTCATTAAAACCGGCAATAGGTGTATAAAATACCAGAGCTGCATATGTCAAAACATGGGGTGCAAAGTATATTCTTTTAAACTTTCAATAAACTATGCTTATTTATCTATCTATTTAGAAAATAATATAATTCAGTTATGTTGTTGCTTCTTGTATATTCCTCCAATGTAACTTAATCATCCACAGGACCTGGGCAGGTTTATCGCAAGTAAAGACTTCGATTTAAAATTTTACGAATTTCTGACGAACTTTCCCCGCAAGAAATTGTCGTCTATGAAAGAGACCGTAACGTTGTCGGAAGCCGGGCTTTGTCCACAGGAAACTATTTTCATACAAGAGAAAATATCTTCCGATTAATGTTAGAGAAATTGTTAGCAAAATTTTACTGCCTTCATTTTTTATTAGTACTAAATTTACATGGACCAAAATATGGAATGTTGGACAATGTGATTGAGCAGTAAGAGCTCAGTACAAAATTATATGTTGTTAGTAATCCAGCAATATTGCAATGCAACTTCTGGTTATTTGTGTGAATTCTAACTTATTTTGATAAAAAAATGGATAAAACTGAGATTTTGCCAAATTTCAGTAATTTTGCAAACTTACACATTTTTCATTTTGATTTATCTTTGTCCAAATTGTGCTATAAAATAGCAAAGGTTTAATTTTGGATAAAACAAATCATTACAGTCCTCGTAAATACTGTAGTTTACCTTTGATTTCTATTTTCGAAAAAAGTTCAGTCATAAAAGTTGTACTTTTGTCCAATTCATCAAATGCAATATTTTTCTAAATAAACCAGTGTACAGATGATGGTGGTTGGTCTCTGCATGTGTGGTCTGGTGGAAAATGACGGTGGTTGTGACCAGTCAGGTGTTGGGTTCGATCCACACACTTATCACTTTCCCCTCAGTTGTATCCACGGCAAGGCACCGAATGTACATCACCACCAACACTTATATTAGGATAGGATATTCATGTTTATCCCGGTGAATGGGAAAACCAAGGGGGTTAACACACGAGCAATCGTCAGATCACCTCGCGCCCATCGTCGTCGAGGTGGAGCTATTGCAGTGTGTTGTGTATGATTCTTACGTTTCTTCAATTTAGTAGAAACCATTAATCCGCTCGGTTCAGGCAATGTACGTTAAGTGCCTTGCCACAACCCGACAGTTAAGTGCCAGAACACAACCAATTAACTAGCGACCAGTTTCGCACCTGCAACTTTTCGATTGAAAGGCGACGCACTAAACCGGCGGGACAAACTTTAACCTCAAATAACTTAACAAAGATCTGACAGTTAATAGTGCATGTCAAAGCAGAGAGTAATAGACTGCCATCCACCATTCTTGCAAATTCATGTCTGTGCAATATTAACAAAGTTTCAACTAAAATTTTGCAATTCTTATTTTTAAATTAGCGTGACAATTTTGTTTAAGATGTTAAAAGCTGCAAACTGTATTACAAGTTCAGTTACCCCATGCCCACAGTTGAGCCCAGAATTTATTTACAATAAAGTTATGCGTTTAACGAATAATATGGTTTAACAGTAACATATAATTATTTCACAAAATCAGAATAAACAGTAACAGAACCTTTTACAATATCAACAACGAAATTTGAAACAAATAGAAAAAGCTGAGTTTTAAAACACAATACCTTTTTATTGTTGGTAACATATGGTTAAACATATTGCACATTCACAGAAATCTCGTCAAAAGTATGAATAATGGTATTGTCAATGCAATCGGTTGTGTTCATGTTGTCCATATAAAACTACCATTTCTAAACGTTATGTTTGTGCAATTGATTTTTAAAATTACATTTTGCGAAAAAGAAATGTAAAACACGGATATGCTCTTGTGTAAACACATAACAATCAAAGCTTTCCACAGAGTATTGACTTATTGCGTGCCAAACTATCTATATATTGTTATTATGCAGTGTTTTCAAAATCATCAAAAACGTTAAAAAAATAGCATGTTATTCCGTCCATTAATACTTGGTATTGAGCATTTATAATGGCGGAAATGTAACTTTAAATTTAATAACGTTGCCACAAATCATAAATTTATTTTATTACTATTGGGTAATTCCCCTTGCAGGGTGAATTGGGGTGAACTAGGATGAGCTTTGGGTTGGAGGAGGGAAATACCCAGTTGACCCCTGTTTGGCTGACGAATCATTGGGGTTGCCGTCAATTTGGTCGTAGTTTGGGGTGTTTGGGGCTGGGGGTACCGGTAATGTTTATACGGTGGGTAAATGGGGTTATTATCGTCGCTGATTAAAACTAATGAAATCACTTGGTCCACTGGGTTTTGCTATAAGTGGGTGATAAGCCACATAATATTATGTAAAAATACACGAAACTACATTTAGAGTTAGAAATCTAGTAGCTTTAATATCACCATCAATTTTATATGAAAACTACTTAGCCGGAATAATTCATCTTTACCTAAAAAAAATATTTTGATGACATTTATACAAAAAACAATGTGGGTTAAGTGTCAACGCTTAATGTAGGTAGTTTGCTACAAACATAGAACAATGAACTCACCAAAGTTAATGTTATACTGACCCCCTCTATCACTGTACATCTGATAGAGCAGAATGGCTGAGAAAGGTTTCAATATCAGATTGACAATCGCCATCCCTGTGTGAGGAAAGCTGGTATTTTAAACAGGATATTGGTATAAATAGTTGGGCCATTACTGCCTCTCTTCAACATTATTTGTTCCAATTTTGATAAATGACTTTCAATGTGTTGGCTTTAATATAATGAATTGACTTTAATTACTTTTATGAGTTACAACATTTGTAATTTTATTTAGTACTGCATTACCACGAAAAAAGAACCTAAAAATTATTTCTTCTTTGTGCTTTAGTAATATAAATTTTTAAGTTGATAATGGAAATAGTAAATCAAGTGATTGCTGACAAGAAATTTCCACAACAACACCAAATATAGAAGACCACACTAATATTGCTGCCTCCACACAAGGTTACCTGCACTAAACTTGGCTTGTCCAGTCGCTGAATAAGGGGGGAAGTAGAGACTGAGGGCCACGATGTCGGTGAGAACAGTTGCAATTTGCATCACAATGAACTGGGGGGTGGGGGGTTAATGCAGTGTTTTGTACAACATGTGATTCCATCTCGGAAAGTGGGAGGATATTATTATGAATATTGTCAGATAAACTCGGTCTAGTTTCCGAGGATATTGCAATGTGTTGTATATGATTGAGCCTGTTTCTTTGGTTTTAGTAAAACTTGCTTAGTAAAATACGTTTCTTATACACATACTTCCAATTTTGGATCCTTTTTGACCATTTAAGAGCAAAAATTTTCACTGCGCCCTGTTTTGAATTCTTTAATAAACTATGTAGATAAGTTGTGCTGGAGCCTACGCACTGCAATTAGTGTGGTAATCCAACAATGGACATAAAAAGGAATGTGACAATTGCACTATTACGGTAACGGTAATAAAATATAAATATTCTGTGCAGATTCCTTAATTTCCAGTCCAATCATCAACTACTGGGCCACTTAGCAAGACTAAGTAAAAAAGAAACAATGGGTTGGGCTATTCACGTTTTAAATGTTTTACTAAACTACAATAGAAATAACCTCAGTTCACTCACCATAAACACAGCGTCCACCGATTGCTTGTCGGCCACGGCCCATAACCCAACTGCTACCGTGGTAACATTGGCGTATATAAATATGGGAATTCCCCAACCTAGTGTAGTCCTAGGGGAATATTTTAGGTTTGATACTTTACGACATAGCCGGAGGGAAAGATCATTAAACACTTAAGGTTGTGTTGAGTTAGAACAATGTACTTTATTCCTGGAGTTGGGTAATTTAATAAAAAAAAATTGTAAAAAATAAACTCATGTTTATTTTTGTAAATGGGAAAACACATACAAAAGTATGTAGAGAAACAGATAATCATCAGATTACCACATACCTGACGTATAGTTGCCAGACTAATAAGATGTGTTTTAAACAATGGATACAATTCTAGTTTTGGTTTGTTAACCCCCCAGGTTTAGGCGACTCATGTGAATTAAGCACCTTGCCTCAGAACAGGCAATACTTAAACTAGGGAAAGTAAGAAAACTACTCACTATAACTATGAAAACTAATTCTAACCCTGTCCTGGACACTTAAGTCCAACCTTTACACTAACCTTTACACGGATCTTAATTTTCCCTCTTTTTAGTTTTTCCCTTAAAGCACAAAATAATCTCAATCAACCCCTCAAAAAAGTTAGGATCCATGAAGTATTTTAAAATGAACAACAAGAGCCAACTTACCAGACGATTAGGATCCAATGGACAAGAACAATTGCCTGAAATTAGAAGAAAATTATCCACAATTTACATGCTGTAATATGGCAGGTTATTTACCTTTATGGATATCGATGGCATTTTTCAATTTTTTCAGGACACAAACAACAAAAGGTGATAACTTGTCCTATTATACCACTGCACACAACAGTAGAAGTTAATGCTAACACACAGACGGTCCCATGACACGAAAGTGTAAACTGTTGTTTATTATCAAGACGTCACATGACTTCCTTTAAGTAACTCCCAATGCCCTACTTACTTTATATACATGGAAAACCCACACCCATAAAAACAGTATTTTTGTCAAAATTATTTTATCGAAATTATCTAATATCAGCAAAAATATATGCGGTTAAAATCTGTTTTGCATTTCTTAATTTGGGGTGTTTCCCTTAGATAAAACACGTGATTTGTGTTCGTTGTAGCGAATAAAACAAGCTCAATTGCGAGATTTAAATTTATTGTTGTTGATGAGGGTTTGTTTTGTATGTCTTGACGCCAGGTGAATAAACACGGAAAATATAAAAGTCGTTTAAACTGACAAGAACGAAAACAACTACACCGCAGTGAAGAGGTAATTATAGATAAACTTGTTTTAGTGTTTAGACAGTGTTTTTTTGTTGCAATATATGAGGTATAGCTTATTGTTTAACCCGTAGCATAAAGCGTGGATTATTATTTGTTTCCAAAAAAACCTTTGATACTATTTTATGCATAGTCTAAATACTAAGTATGGTGGTGTAGACAAGAGAGAACCCAGCGGATTAATGGGTTCTACCAAATTGAAGGAACTTGTCTATCATATACAACACCCTGCAATAGCTCCGGTAACCTGATGATGGGCGCGAGGTGATCTGACGATTGTGTGTTAACCCCCTTGGTTTTTCCATCATGGGGATAAAGATGAATATCCTATCCTATCCTATATGTTAATGATTCAGTTTTCAGAGCCTAGCAGTTTTTAAAAAGATTTTGTGCGACAAAGTTTTATTGTGGCCTTTTTCTTACTTGGCCTTTTTTCTTAGTTCTTTTTTCATTTTTATTTTCCTGATTTTTAGCATAAGATTGCAGTTTAGTATACCAACTTTGTTATGTATTTTTATGCTTATATTGAATTATTTTTATGCTGATATTAAAGGTAAAATCCTGTCACACAGCTTAGTCAGTTTATGAAATCGTCTTTTATCTGAAAGGTTGTAGAATCGAAACTGGTTGCTAGCGGGTGCATCTACTACTACAAGATCACTTGGAGCGGTTGGATCACTTAGATTGCTATGAAAAGTAATTCTAACCCTGTCCCAAACACTTATCTCAACCCCAGAACTAACTTTAACCCGAACCCTAACATTAATATCATATTCTTTATTTTAGTAAGAGTGGTTTTCTCCAAGGCTTTTGTAATTACTAAGTATAGTAAGTAATCCAAGCGCTCCAAGCGATCCTGTAGTATTTAGAGGTACCGGTCGCTAGCTAGTAGTTTTCTTGGACAAAGCACTTATTGCCCAAACACAGTTACACAGTGGTTTAATGGGTTTTGCTAAAACTGAAGGAACATTCCAATTATATAAAACACTGAAAAAGGTCCGATTACCCAACAGTGTGCTGTGTTTTATGAGATGGTTAAATTGGATCCTTTAACATGATATTTCCACCTGCTGGGATCGAAACAATACATTTATTTAGCAATTCATTAAAATTATGGTAATTTGGCTATTAAGCTTATTTAGTGTCTGCAGATAGTTGAAAGTTAGATGGATTAAAAACTACGGGGTTCCATATTGCCAATTTTAACGCGAAATCTTTTGTCCCGAAAGTTTTCAAACGAACAATTTTGTTTTTACATGAAAAAGTGCTGGATAGTTCTAGGTTCTAGCTAGTGTCATTACTATACTTCTTATACCACAGACCATAAGAACTTTATTACAGTGTAATTCATTTTTGCTATACTTAATTTTGACTTCATAATTAACCACATCGCCTCTATCCACCACATATTGCAAGCACAAAGTAATTGTTTTCCGTTCACAGGGATTTCCATTAAATCCTGATGTCATCGGTGCAGCTCATGGCTGAGAAAAATGCTCGTCTGAACAATGAAAAGACCCCGAAATGCAAAATGTTGGGGCCTTCAAAGTCAGAACATCATTTTGGGATGGCACAGTACAGCACCCCGAAGAGCAACCTCTCGGACAGTGGGAGCATGAACACAGTAAATGAATCTATCATCGCGAATCCCTTCGAGAATCGCAGCATCGTCGACAGTTTGTTGCAACCATCCTGCAGTCCTTCCGTCAATTTCTCAACCTCAAATTCCTGTTTGAACAAATCCCCGGGGAGTTTTTGGACGATCGATCAAATTGCCGTTCTCAACCCAGCTGATATTGACCTCTCAAAACTGCATGAACAGGAGAATTTTGTGAAACTCGACGCCGATTCAGAAATTAAAGCGCAACGAGCAATCGACGATTTCTTCGCGAGCACAATCAACATCACAAGCCCGTTCTCGCTGCCAGATAAACCCCATTACGTCGCTATAATCTCACCATCACCTTCAATGAAACGAACCACAAATTTGAGCCAAAAGCGGTCGGAATCGGCGTCGAAGAGAGTCCCAAGCAAGATCGTAGAGGAAGAAATTCAAGACGTCGAAGTCCGAAACAAAATCACAACTTCAACTCAAACTGCGTTGACCATCCCAGCGGACGTCGACTTGGGACAAGTGCTGGCGAAGTATTACACTTTTAAGGATCTTAACGACAGCCAGACTGACAGTCTATGCAACTCTTCCTTACGAAGGAAACTTTTCTTCCAAGAAAACAATGATGATGAAGAAGACGACGACATGCTCTATGAGATCGCCGATAAAAATGCTGATGCATCACCGGAACACCATGACTGCGGCGAAAAAACTCCGAACTTTAAACCAAGAAGCCGAGTCACCCCGAGCACGTGTCAATCCCACTTTTCCTCGAGCCCTGTGGTCGGGGGGCGAATGCACGACCTGGGAACCCCCGACGCGAAGTTTAACCCCCGGGGACGGAAACTGATGCTGGACAGCCCGTCCCCGCTCGCGAACGAGGATTCAATCGACACGTACAAGAGCTGCTACGACACCTCACCCCCCCTACATAGCATCGATCTCGATATAACCCCCCTCAAGGATTCCCCTGACCCACATGACAACTCCATCTTTGTTTTTCCCAATAACAATCAAGACAATCATCAATTGAAGCATCACAATGACCCATTATGCATTGCTTCTAACCTTTCACCTATTAAACTACCTGAAGTAAAATCCCCACAAAACTAGAAATTCAATAGAAACTCATTTAAATTATAAAATCCAATTTTCCATTTAAAATATGGTCTTAAAACCCTAATTCGTTACAAATAGATTTTATTAAATAACATTTTTTATTGAAACGCTGACACTGAATATGTGCGTTCCTGGCAAAATACAACGCATTGTATTCAATGTTTGAAACAGTATCTTTGGACAGAATCACCAAATGTGGTAAAATATCGTCGGTATTGTTTGCACTGAGATTGTGACGTCATTATTTGTATTTTTACTCTTTTCCAATAAATTTATTCCCAATTTTGCTTCTCATTTTAGATGGTGCAAAGATATTCATGTTTATCCTAGTGAAGAGGTCGGCAACCTTCTTAAAGTGAATATTCCTTTCCAATGTAGAAATACCGGCTGAAACGACTAAAATGCTGAAGAAACTGC
Organism: Ciona savignyi; assembly: GCA_000149265.1. NCBI lineage: Eukaryota > Metazoa > Chordata > Ascidiacea > Phlebobranchia > Cionidae > Ciona > Ciona savignyi. The sequence goes on along the minus strand of CH001423.1, from coordinate 32,685 downwards.
CTTTTTTACATTTTCTTTACAGTCGGATTTCCTTTGTTTAAAGAAATAAGGTCGAGGCAAGTTATAAGCATGTTAGTTAGGATTCCTGAAAGTTTCAACGTGATTGGAAAACGAAAATAAACGAGTAAAATCAATGTATTTATTTCGTAATCGAATGGAACCAATAATTTGCATGACAAGAGAAAGTCACTGTCGACTGCCTTCTATTTGATATCGAATCGAAATAACCGCTCCAGTATTTTTCAGCGCTTGAATAAGCGTCACAAAACATTCTTTGTTCGTTCTTAAACGAAGGGAAGATAATGTAACGTCATCCATTACCAATGGCAGCTTCATTTGCATATATTAGGCCTGTAGTTCGGGCCAATTTGCATATATTAGGCTGGTGGTTTGTGTTTAAATGTTCCAGCGCATTCGTTTCTGCGAGTTTTAGACTTAAATTTTATTTGCAGCTTTAACTGAATATATGCAGCAATAAAAGTTAAGACTAAACACAAAAGAGAAGACTTAGTTTTAAGAGTAGGTTATAAAGCCTGGTTATGACTTTGTTATTAACTATAAAACAAAATTATACATTTGTTAATATAAGTTTACTAGGAAGGGGAATTGATATTTAAATTCTGTTTTAATGATAAGCTCATAACAGGAAAAATATGGGAAATGATATTTGGTGTCACTTACCGATATGTGTGGGCGAATTGCGCATATGTTATTGCTGCAATGTTGCTTAAAGTTCCGAACATGTACCCATTCATACATTGATAAATTTTTCCCAGCAAAACAACTTGGGGACGCACAATTAACACATTTCTTTAACGTAGCACTACTCCACTATTACAAAACTTTACAGCTAAACAAGAACACCGGCGCCAAAATAAGTCTGTCACGTGCCGTTTCCATCTTAAAAACCTTTGGAATTCAACACCATTGTTATTTAGCAAATATTTATTTTAATAGCATGACTAAGAGATCCGGGTACGCAAATAGGTCTATTAATTGGTTATATGCCATCTATAACGGCCTTTTTCTATCGTCTAAACTTTATAAAATAACCATGAGATTTAGTTCCAATATATCATATTCAAAGATACATAGTGTATTAGACATATATAGTCTTTTAATATACGCAAGCTACGTACAAATTATAAGCAAGCTGTATACAGCAGTGAGTTATTTACAAAATCTGCATCGAGAAAACTTGGTGTAAAATAACCCAAGTTTCAGTAACCATGCTTTTTAAAGTACTCGGCGCGTTTTAGAACATCGCTGGAGTAATTGTTTCCAGTGGTCCCCCGATCTATCCCATCAGGTGTCCGGACATTGGACACACCGAAGTTATACGCCGCCACTCCTCCACGAAGCTTCTGGTCATCCGTCCATGTTGGATGCTTCTTCGCGACGTCATCTATCGATTGCTTGAGGATGGAGGTCCCCTGGTTGATGTGTTCTTGGGAAGTCGGGCCTCCGACTGGGTTGTGGTGTCGTTTGTCAACCTGTTGATCGAGAATAGGCATGTACAGCCACATATACAAACTTCATACAAAAGACTGCCAGTAATAATATGGTATGAGGTTTTTGGCTGAGTGGGGAAACATAAATAATTTTAGTGCTAGATGATGCTGTTTGATATTTAAAAAAATATAAATTTGTCGATAAAAATATATAGTGTTCAATATTGTTAAGTTGGCTTAGTTGGTAAGAGCACTGAAGGTTTTCATAGGATCGAAACTGTTTACTGACAAAGCAGACATCATCTGAACCCATTTGAGGTATCGTTCATGATAAAACGGAATGGTTCAATCATACACAACACAATGCAATAGCATCGGTAACCCGACAGTTGGCGTCAGTAATCTAAAGATTGTCCGTATGACAACGCCTATACTTTTCCAGGTATACGCACGAATAGCCAACCTTAGCACGACCGAGAGTTTAGAGAAGACTAAAACTTTGTAAATTAAGTTGACTCAGATCGCTTCCACACTTTCTAACCCATCGTTGCGTGTTATCATCTCCCTTTATAGCAAAGCGTAACTACATGTCTTACCTGTATAACACCGAACCCGTTTCCTTTGTCCCCAAATCCTTTGCTATCGAGGGCAAGCCCTCCGTTACTCTCCCGACTAATTATACCTGCATAGATAGTTGTTACAGCACACTTTGTTTCGACATTCTAATGGTCACCAACTATATTGCATTTCGTCCACAAAATTAAATATTCATTAATCAAAAGACAATGTTACAGAAACGAAACAACATGGGCAATCATGAGTTACAAGATTCTTACACCGCTTAAAAGACACTTTGTTTCGACATTTTAATGAAATAACCATCATGTAACAGGTAATATCACAGCAAAGAAACAACATAGACAATCACCGAGTCCGCAGTCCTTAACTAAATCAGCTATCATGCCGACTTTTTTTACCGTGCTTAGTTTCGAACCCATGGGCTCGTTGTTGAGACCGTTATTGTATATAGTTTGGTTTATGTATCGGTCGCGTTAACCACTCGCCCAGACGATCGTACTTTCATCCCGATTTTAACTCGTCTCCACCTGCAACCAAGGATGCGTCGACACCTTGCGTTCGCGCTGCTGTTATGATATTGTCTTTGTACGACTCCATCGCCTTTCGGTCTCGTTCGTACGCCATGTTTGTTTCCAACTCTGTTGCTTCAAAAATAGGAAATATCACAGCTATATGCTAAGCTTCCACATATACCTGATAGCATCAGTTAATATGAACCATAAAACATTTTATTACAAATGGCTTTTAAATTTTTGAAGAGAAGTTAGGTTGGAGCAATCGTATCTACACTTAAATTTATTGTGTGTATTAAAACATATTATTCTACATGATAGACCAGGCATGGGCAACAAACGGCCCGCGGGACCGGGCTCGGCCCGATAACAGATTTTGACCGGCAAGCAGACTATATATCTAACCATACCCTGTAATTAAGATATTGAATAATATTCATGTAACAATCCAGCCCACCAAGAAATTTATTTTCCCACATCTGGCGCGCCGACTATAGAGAAGTTGCCCACCCCTGTGGCAGACCGACTCATTGTTTATTTATTTCTATATGACGCCATTGTCTGGTCACGCATGAGCAAATCTTTATACCTACTTCCTCCTTCCTATGGTTAATCATTGCACCTGTTCTCCTAAATGCACCTCTTAGAATTTTATTTGGATTTGCAAATATTTTGCACATTTTTAATGAGATGCACTATAGGTTTATTAAATCACATACGAGCGATATCATGAGTTTTAATCTCAATTAACGTGAACAAAACCCCCCTTTTTACGTCCTACCACGACTCTGCCAAGCTATGCTGGAACCATATACGTTGCTTCAACTACTGTTAAGATGATACAATGCAGGGGTGCCTCTTACTACAGCACCGCTTGGATCGCTTGGATTACTTAGATTGCTATGGAAAGTAATTCTAACCCTGTCCCAAACACTTATCTCAACCCCAGAACTAACTTTAACCCCAACCCTAACATTAAAATCTTGGCTTTTGTAATTACGAAGTATAGTAAGCGATCCATGCGACCCAAGCGGTCTTGTAGTATTTAGAGGTATCGTACAATGCATACTTACTGCTCTTGACCCATCATATTATACCAATAAGTACTACGACAAGGTTTAAGATGTTGCAATTGCTGGTAGAAAAAGTTACTCAGCATTTTCTCAAAACAATTTAACCATTATTTGCCCACTTTTGCTACATAACGTACCATATGCTTAATTTGAAGTGACATACATTATGAACAATTCAGCTATTTAATGAACAAGATACTGACTCAAAATTAAATAAAGCTAATGCTGAAATATGAATTAAGTTTCAATCCCAAAATGTATCAAACAAAGCTTTATGTTAAAATGATACGAAGTAGATGTCTTTTGAGTTAAATCAAACGCTCACTCATTGCACTGCTCGCCAAGTAGTGAGTAAACTAGGTACTCTAATAACAAAGTTTAACCCAACCGTACGATAAATTGAATATGGCGAGCCCTACAGATTCCTAGTGTATTGGCTTCAGAATAAATTGCATGACAAGACATAAAACGCTGTCGACTGCCTTCTATTTGATATCGAATCGAAATAACCGCTTCAGTACTTTTCAGCGCCTGAATAAGCGTCACAAAACATTCTTTGTTCGTTCTAGAACGAAGGGAAGTGTAACGTAATCCATTACCAACGACAGGTTAATTTGCATATATAAGGCTGGGTGTTTGTGTTTAAATGTCCTAACACATTTGTTTCTCTAACCTTTTAGCTTTAACTGACAATATGTAGTAAAAACAGTTCGGGCCAAACATAAAAGACAAAACTTGGATTTAGAGTAGGTTATAAACCTTAGTTATGGCTTTGAGCTGTAAACCTATCGTACATAAAAGGATTTCATATATATTGACAATGTTTTTAATTATGAGTTTTCTAGAAAGGGACTAATATTTAAGTTCTTTTTTTATGATAAGCTCATAACAAGAACGTAAACTTTGGGAAATTTAAATTGGCATATTACCTATGTCTGTGGACAAATCGTTTAAAAAATAAAACAAGAAAATTCCCGAAAAAATAAAAAGTATAAAAGGAATTTGTTTTAGGAATTTCCGGTGTCCATATTTTTTACTGGCTGAATATTTTAAGATAATTTACTTAAAGAAAATAATTAAAATCAGCACGAATCAAAATTAAATCACAAGACGAACAAATATATACGAGATTTTCTTCCAAACTGAAACCGTTCTGTGGTAAATTCCCAGAAATGCAACGCCCATATAAATCATTCGAATTTTAACTCCACATATAATGGGGAAAACGATTTAGGAATAGGATATTCATCTTTATCCCCGTGATTGGGGAAACCAAGGGGGTTAACACACGGGCAATCGTCAGATCACCTCGCGCCTACCGTCGGGTTACCGAAGCTATTGCAGTGTGTTGTATATGATAGACACGTTCCTTCAATTTGGTAGAACCCATTAATCCGCTGGGTTCAGGTAATGTCCGTAAAGTGCCTTAGGACACAACCGACTAGCTAGCGACCAGTTTTGCACCTACAACCTTTCGATTGAAAGGCGACGCACTTAACCGTTAGACTAACCGGCCGGACAAATTTGTCTGCGTCATGACTCTCCCGCGTGTTCACCGGGATAACACACAAATATCCTATATTAACCACACTCGCCCAACAAAATATTTTAATTTCTGTATTCCAACCAACATACAATACAGTGGAATTTATATTCCAGACAAAACACAATATTTTGGGTGAAATATGAAGCAGAATTGACATGAAACGGCCATAGAAACAATATATTCATAGCATTTTCTTCTTTGTTTCCTTCATAAAGCTGATGTAGTTGTCGTACGACATCACCAGCACAGCCAGTGTTATCAACACAAACACAAGGATAACTGTGTATTCCCAGAACACGAATGGTCTGCATGAAAAGTGGGAAACATAACCAGTGGTCCTGGTGCTACGTGCACACAGTCAGGCACGTATATTTGAGATTAGACATGACTTTAAACATAGAAAGTGTAAAAAATATCTAAAACCACTTTGTCCACCGACGCACAAGTATCTTGATACATGCGTCTATGACAACACAATGGGCCATTGTGTTTTGATTAGTGCTACATAGGCAGTTCGACCAACCCACCTACACCACTTCAATGCGAGGTGAATAAATTAAATGGAAGATGAACTTACACACTGGGATGGGCGGGAAATCTCAACGTGAATCTCGTCTTTAAGTCACAGAAACTGAACAAATATTTCACGATTAGAACATGGTATATTGGGTATTCACGTTTATTCCCGTGGATGGGAAAACCAAGGGGGTTAGCACACGAGCAATCGTCAGATCACCTCGCACCCACCGTCAGTTTACCGATTCTTGGGGCCTATTAATGCAATGAGTTTATGCAATGTCCATTAAGTGCCTTTCCCAAGCACATGCACGTACCGACACTAGTCACCAGAGTTATTCCAATGTGTTGTGTAATTCACACGTTCCTTTAATTTTAAGTTTAACCCATTAAATCAATGTAATTGGTTGGACAGCCACCAATTACAAAATGAAACATGTTGGGTGGTAACAATAAACCCAGATTCATGTGGTGTAATCTAATATTCATGAGCCGCCATTTTTGATCACTGGGCGGCCATGTTTGATCACCTGGTCCCGATGACCTTCACTTCGAACACGAAGTCCGTGACCACCGGAGGGGGTGTGGTGAGGAAATCCTCGAATGAAATATTTCCGATCCAGTGACGCGTGGAATACTTCGATGATTTGCAGGGGCATGCTCTGTGGGGGGTGGGTCATTGTGGGCGGGTGGGGGTCATTGTGGGGGGTGGGGGTCATTGTGGGGGGT
>CH001423.1:6715-17232 GCA_000149265.1 Ciona savignyi | reverse complement strand
TTGTATTTAAAAGATTTTGATTTAAATTTAGTACAACCAACTTAAATAGAGATTCATTTGACACACAAAGAAAAATGACTTGCAAGCGACCAGTTTCAAACCCGTAACTCTGTGGTCGTCCAACTCTTGTTAACCATACCAACATGATAATCAATTTCCGACTAACCTTAATTGACACTACAACCCCGACAGGCCAACACATATATGACATACCAACCAACTAGACACTAACTACAAAGCAACCAAACCAGCAGGATTACCTCTCATAGATGCCAAGTCATTATGACTGATGAATACAACAGTTGGCATCACTACACAACCCAACATTCCAAGCTTGTGGAAGGAATCAATCTTGATGAATTCGGATTTGAAGATCTCACTTTCGTCGATGGAAATCTTCCAGAAATGACCGGTCGAGTTGTATTCTTCATTGGCTAAAAACATGTGTAATAAAGATGGCAACACTGACAGTAAATATATCTGGCAACACTGGCAGATTATTCTAGCGTCTGTTGTTTAACTATATTTCGTCAACACTTATCCACCAACCCTGGGCAGTAGAGCTCTCTGGGTTGATCAGAGAACTTAAAACTTGGTTAGCTGAAAGGTTGAAGGATTGAAACTTTTGGCAAGCTGGTCAGATGTCATCTTGGGCAAGGCACTTAGCGGCTGATAGTTTAACCAACTGGTTTAACAGTTAAATAAAATCTCAACGTATTATCTTTATTATTTAACATACTACAATAGCTCCAACAACCCGACTGTGGAAACAAGATATTCTGACGATTGGCAGTGTTATGAGTGTGTTTCCAACAGACCTATGACAACATGTGGCAAATAATCTTGTGAGAATTTTCTAACTTTGGACTCACCAGCTAACCCTTGTGCCCACAACTACCTCTAACGATGCTCACCTTATACCTGCTTGTGTTTTCTTGTAACCTAATATAACAGACCGTTGCGCGAGTCATGAATAAACATGACTTTAACCTCTAACATTATAAAATATAAGTTGGTGACCGACAAACACACCGATCAGCACAGGCGATCCAACAATTGTGGTTAACACCGGACGTTCCATCCTCGATTTGAAGAGTTGGGTGATGTGTTTGGAGTGATGGTCGTCATGGGAGGTTTGGACTCGTCGGATGGATATCTGTGGAGAATGTTCGACCTGTTAGTCTGGTGGGTTAGTGCGACGCCTTTCAACCGAAAGGTTGCAGGTTGGAAACTTGTCGCTAGCTAGTCGGTTGTGTCCTTGGGCAAGGCAGCTCCGGTAACCATGCAGTGGGCGCAAGGTAATCTGATGATTGCCTGTGTGTTAACCCCTTTGGTTTCCTATCCTATCTGTGGAGAATGTTTTGGTTTGGTGAAAATTACATTAAGTTATTTTTAAACGTTTAAATGTTTTAAAAATCTTGATTAATACGAAATAAAAACTGTAACCAACTATTACCCTTGTCTACTTAGCAACAGCATTCCGGCCGCATTGTTTTAAAAGATAATGTTTGATTTAACAAAAATGGCCGAGTTTAGCAGTAGTTTTCCGTATGCTTTATATGTTATAAGTACTCTATTCTACTTTCTATACTTCTTTCTATAAACATGAATAGATATAATGACTGAAATGCACCACTTGTACTGGCCAATCTATGTCATTGGGGACAGGCGTAGGATTTTTGATTTTTTGTTTCTTTTTACTGTAATGTGTTTTGCAGAGATTTATATCATTGTGCATGATACTCAGCGAATATAGTTTGAACCCAATGAACAAAAACTGTTGCAACATCTCAATCTTTGTATTCGTTAATGCAAATAAAGACTGTCCTTTTGCCGTATTTGTTTAAGAATTAATTAATGATTTTTCCATCTAATTTATTTAAAAAATGGAAACATAAACCCAACAACCACAAGCCATCACCTGCAACACGAATCGACGTTCCCCCCGATCAACCTCCACCCCCCAGAAGAAACATCGCGCTGATTCCGTCAGTTTGACGATCGTCGTACGATCGAGTTCGGTGTCACAATCAGGACAAGCTTTCTGACAACACATGTGGGAATTGGGAAACTACTAGCAGTATATAATCTGGGTGTGTAAACCATGTAGTAACTAGATTCCCTGGAACGAATAGCAAGGGAAAAAACACTGAGTGTTAGGATTAGGACTATAATGGTCATAGAAATACAAATGAAAGGTTTTTTGTCATTTGCAACAATGTCGTAATTTTTATTGCACAATTAGCTGTTAAACAGATATTTGTGATATTTTACAGACGTCTTTTAAAAAACCATTTTATTTAAAATCAGAGTAATGCTGTCTTCTCTTTCCAGCACTAATTGCATTGTAACCATGTTCCCCCACACCACCATACACCAACCCACACCCACCGTGATCATATACTTCCCATTCCCCTCACAATACATTGAAGCTGTCAAGCTGTCCTCGTGTGTAATCGAGCAATTTGCCGGGGCAGATATTGGGGTCTGGGTCCCGTTATCCCCCTTCCACACCCACACCACTGGGTTGGTGGAATGGTACTTGACAGTTCCATCAAAGTTCACATAGTGGTTGGTTGGTAATGGCGGACTTTGCATTCTGTAAAGTATTAGGATTAGGTTAAGATCATCATGTTGTATCTCTGTGGATAGAATACTCGAAATGCGTTATCATCAGACCTATCACGTCACCATTAGGTTACTGGAGCTATTTTGCTGTGTTTTAATCTGGTTATATTTATACCAATAAATGGGAAAATGTAAAAGGCGTTATCAAACAGGCAATCGTCAGATTACCTCATACCTATCGCCAAGTTATCAGCTTCTGCAGCATGTTCTATTGACGATTGTTGTTTTATAAGACTGGCAATGTGATTAAGGATATGATATTCATGTTTTATGTGTATGGTAAAACGTAAGGGCGTTGTTAACACACCGGCAATCAACAGATTATCTCCTTTCACTGTCAGGTAACCAGAGTTATTATAGTGTGTTGTATATGATTCACACATTCCTTCAATTTAATAGAACCCATTAATCCGCTGGGTTCAGGCAATGTCCGTGAATTGCCTTGTTGAAGGACACAACCGACTAGCTAGCGACCGGTTTCAAACATGAAACCTTTTGGCTGAATGGCGACGCACTTATCCACCAAGCTAATTGGTCTGAGTAAACAAAATTTGTTCCTTCCCTTAAAGAATTGAAGTTAAAAAAAACTTAGGTAACCCTTGCAAAATTGCATTAACTAAAACGCAGAGTCATCATTACATTGCATTATCCTAGTTGTAACAAACCTTACCTCCATATACATGTGGCATATGGGAAGCTGATGAACCATAGAAATAACAAATAATACATTCTTTTCTCCCCCATTAGTTATTCAGCACTAAGTGCAACTCACACAATTCTCTATGAAAACATCTGAAGAAATGAAATATTGCACTGCATTATTATATGAATCACTGTGGTTTGATTGCATAAATAATTCACATAAAATCTTAAAAAATGATTATGAATAAAAACTGGATGGAATGTATCGTAAGAGTTGAAAGAAACTGTGTTGAGTTTGTTAAATTATATATTGTTATATTCATCTCCATATGTAAACTAAAATTTATACTGGTAGCTATTATAGAAAATTGTTATGCAATTTCATTTAGCTCAAAGTAGTTTTCTAACAGTAGAAAGAACTTTAGATTAAAACCACAAGCCTGCTGTTGGTTGTGTTCTTGGAATGGACACAAAGTATCAGTTTACAAGAGTTTAATTTTATCCTAACATTTAAGTAGAACACTACCAATGTGATGATTTTTCATGTTTAAAACTAAAGTTCCAACATTAAACTGTTATCATTTAATATGCAAATAAGATTGATAATGGTTGAATCAATATAAATCATGTCTCATATGGGAAGACACTGGCATTTCCTGTCTCAGTTTCCACAAATAATCCAACTCTATCTCAGCAGTTATGACCCCAACCCTATCCCCAGCGCACGCTAACACCGTGCCCCAGGGGTCGACGATCATGCTGTGTCCGTACGACGTCCGTGACGGGTTATGAGTCCCGACCTGTGCGGCTGCAACCACGTAACACTGGTTTTCGATTGCTCTTGCGCGCAGCAGCACCTCCCAGTGGGCGTGGCCGGTGGGCACGGTGAACGCCGACGGATAGGTGAGAATTTCTGCGCCTTTTTCGCGAAGTTTGCTTGAAATTTGCGGAAACCGAACGTCGTAACAAACCATAGCTCCAAGCTTTCCTATTGGGGTGTCAATCGGCTCCACAATGCTTTTACCAGCGACAACTGTGTCTGTTTCTTGCAATGTAACCTTGTTGGGAATATCGACATTAAACAAGTGGCACTTGTCGTACACAAGTCGAACAACCCCATCAGCATCAAACACAACGTGGGAATTCCTCATTTTATCACCAGGGTCATCCGCGCACCTCCTGTGTATCCCACCACACGACAACCACACACCAAACTCTGCCGCCATCTTTGAATATTCCTTGAACAAATCCGAGTCCAAGAAATTCGACATTTTGACGGATTTTGATCGATCTGACGAGATGTAATCACAAGCTTCTGGTAGAAACACGAACACAGCTCCCCAGGATTTGCATTCCGACACTAAATCTCTTGCTTGTTGTAAATTCCCATCAATATTCTCATCAACTGACATTTGGCAAACACCGATAATTTGTTTCATGGTTGGGTAATTAGGCCTAAGCTACGTAGTCAGATTCTCTGAAAATGAAAAATTGAATGCTTTATTAAAAAAGGTTATTGTTATCAAATGGCTATTATATGGCTATAAAATAAAGGCAAATTAAAGTTACATAATAGAAACACTTATTTCACAGTGGGGGTTACTACATTTCATGGCACCAGAGGGAACTAAACATTGAATAAAATGGCTAAAACAAACACACTAGAAAGACGTATATATAAAACATGTATAACTGCAAAAATATTCTCTTTTGTACAGAAACATCAATTGGTAACATATTAAAAGTAAAAAAGAAGGCAAGTACTTGAAAGCACTAATAATGTAACAATTTTTTGATTTACACAAAATTTAAATAAACTAAAATTAAACTAAATAATATTCATTAATATAGCTGATGAAGCAAAAACTTGCCATACAAACTCTGTAGCCAAGGTTAGGCCTACACAAAATTGGAATAACAAAAAACATTTTTTGTATATACAGCGCAACCTTAAGTGGTTCTTGGTCATAATATCGGGCTCAATATGCACAAATGTACGGGGCACCAATCTTTTTAACAATTGTAATTCTAACAAATACAGTACACAATATGATGGCATTTTTAACCATTCACCATTAGGGGTATTGGGTAGATGGGGGCACCATTAGGGGTAATGGGGAGATGGGGCTATCATTGGGGGTAATGGGTAGATGGGGGCACCATTAGGGGTAATGGGTAGATGGGGGCACCATTAGGGGTAATGGGGAGATGGGGCTATCATTGGGGGTAATGGGGAGATGGGGCTATCATTGGGGGTAATGGGTAGATGGGGGCACCATTAGGGGTAATGGGTAGATGGGGGCACCATTAGGGGTAATGGGTAGATGGGGCACCATTAGGGGTAATGAGTAGTTTTCTAATCAAATTAGTGAATTTATTCCTGGGGGTTCGATTCATCCGCTTCATGAAATTCGTCCTCCATTCGAAGCCAGTCCTTCTTCCATATAATCTTCCTCTGATCCTGTGGCATCCGGACCCCTGTTGCTCGCGCCTCCACGATATCCAGCATCCGATACAACATCATCTTCATGTAGAGATCAACTGGCATCTCTCTGCTCGTCCATTCCTCAGTACGACATGCTTGCTCGAATTTGTGGCTCCGAACCAAGAACTGATCGTTCTGTGGGCTCTGCGACCAATATTGGAGGTGGTCGACTGCGTTTTTGATCTTCATTCTTTCCTCGTGGGTTGATGCGTCTGTGAGTCTTAGGAGTTTGGAGGGTTGGAAGGTTTTGCTCATAAGTAATGGGAGCGATACAATATACGAGGTGTCACCGTCAGGATTGATCAGCAGAACCCGGGATCCGATGGTTGTCCTGCTGTGTTTGACCTGCAGTTTCAACCCTTGCATCGCGGCGATTGTGGCTGGTTTGTCTTTCTCTAGTGGACTGTGTATGACCTTGCTCCCACTCAACACAGAGAAGCCACTTAAATTACCATTAATATTACACAGCAGGTACTCTGTACCCAGTGGTTCATACACACGAGACACCGACAGTGTGCATGTGTGGTCAATACTGCACTTCTCGAATTTCTCCTTTGATATATCGATCCTAACTGTCCCGTGTTGGCCAAGAATCATTTCCTTGATATTAAAATCCAAAAAGGAAATGTGGTTTTTCACTTTCGGTGGATGTTCGCCGTACAATAACATCAAGTATATTCTGTCACCCGATGGAGACACAGCGCTATGTAGAAGTTTGGTGGCAGCCATGCTTGAAGTTTCAAAGGTTCGGATTGCATATTGGACCAAAACTCTTGTGTCACGTTTGATCATAATGACGTAGAAGTTGATCCCACCAGCTGATGCGTCCACCATATTTGCAACGGGGGGAGCGTAGATTTCAGTGACGAACTTCGACGGTTTCTTCGATTTATCAGGTTTTTCGATATCGTCAGGAAACTCGTCTGTGTGCCACGGGGGTCGTTGGAACACCCCGGTCTCCTGTAGCTCACGGAGCGCTGTTTGTCGCTCCTTCTCAACAATCTTCTTGCTCTTCTGCTTCTTTCCCTTCCCTCCCTTCTTCAGAGCAGCCTCATCGATGAAGATGACCTGGTCCTCTGAGTTCGGGACCAGAATCTCTTCCACAAGTTGCAGACGAATCTTCCGAAACGGCACAAACCACCCGAATGTGTTGAGATATTGTGCCTCATGCTTCCACTGACACACATTGTAACCCCCATCCATGCTAACCATGTCACCACTATTGCGGGAAAACACCAAATGCAGTAATTGTTGCCGATGATACCTCAGTAACTCTGCTGGGATGTTCTGTCCGATTTCGTTCGTTTTATCAGCAGGAACAATAGAATCCAGAACATGGTTATTACTTGGTTTATTTACAGTCGCATTGAGTAATGTGTTAAGTCGTTTTTGTATTGTGCTAGTTAGATCGCAACGGAGAATATCCCCAGTTTTTAAACTAACGGCAATTACATTTTGGGCGCCTGCAAACGACATCATTGGACAAAAGTTAACTTTTGAAGGAAGAACAAGATCCCCTTGGTTCTCGCATAGCGGGCCCTCGTGGAACAGCAGATCTCCTTTCAATGCCTCCAACACGCACAACGCGGTGAGTTGGCTGCATTGGACAGTGGAATCAGGAATATTCAGGGAGGTGATGTCTGAGGGAGAAATGCTGAGTGAGAGAGCAACACTCCACACTACTATACACCCGGTGTCACTGAGTGATATCAACCGGGAATTATCCAAGCTCCATTTCAAGTCTGCGATCGGGTCAGGCAGCTTTCCCTCGAACGCAATGGCGCGCACGGGCCGACTGGGTTGCCAGAGCATGTTGTACACAATCATATCACCTCTGTATGTGCCGACAGCTATCATAGCGTGGTTGGAAGTAAGGCTGGTCACGCTGACACCCACACTCTGTTGCGGCGCTAGTGAGAAGTCGGGTTTGAAAACGGAAATTCGGTTCCAGAAATCAACTTCGTTTGCAATGAAACTCTTCATTTGAGGAGTCCTGCTCACCTGCATTCCCATCTTGGGAGCAGCCTCCAATGAGGATATGATCTCTGCATCAACACCTGTGTCAATGGGAGGTGTAGGTTTACGCACAGGTGCGACAACCGCCACTTTTTCAGGAATTGCAACAACTTCCTTTATTATACCCTGCGTATGGCTCCAAATATGCCGTCGGTGCCGGTCCCGGTTTACTTTGATTCCAACCCAGGATTGCTTCACTACTTTGTCGTCTTTATTTCCTCCTTTCTTTACATTGGCAACAACATTGGTGGACTCGACAAGAATCTGGTTTGGCAAGACATGGGACAACCTGTTTAAATAATCACACTCAAGAACCAACTCCACCAGCATGGAGTTGCATGTTTCATTCACCATATCCTGCAAAACGTCGCGCATAATTTGGTTTTTAATCATATTTTCTTGATAATTTTGCCACTGGGCATGGTCTGATTTGAACAACATCTTTAAGATTTCCGAATCGTCAGAATTTCCAGCCATTGGTATGCACTCTTGCATGACATTGTCAAGTATGATTTCGATAATTGAATCCACGATACCCACTTGCTCTACGTGGGTTGATCTGAAATATTCGAACGCGGCCTGAGATCGAAAAACATTGGAAGTTTTCTCCTTCACACCGTATCTCAACTTTAAATATTTCAAATCAAGTTCCATTCCTTTTAACTTCTGCTTTGTATCATCAACAAGGTGATTTAGATCATCTTTATTCAATGTAATCGAAGATTTTGAAAGTTTCTCCAGTTTATTTTGTTGCTCGAACAAAGCTTCTTGCTTTACGACCCGTTTTTGTTGTTTTTCTTCTAAAATTCGTCGTCGTTTTTCGGTCAAGGTTTCAAGAAAATGTTTTCTATTTCTATTTGACTCCTCACTGCTATCCGGCCGAGCCAGGTCGGTTCCGATCGCCGAGAAATGTTCGGTCGCTTTGCGGATCGATTCTTCGCCGTAAACCTTGTCCAAATCCTCCTTCATAGTGGTTCCTTCCAACACCGAATTGACGTCGTTTTCGTTGAGTTCAATCTTCGGGGCGATGATCTCCTTGAAGTTAAAGTCGTTGGATTTGCGTCGTGGATTCTGCATCAGCTTCATCCTGCGCAGCGCCATAAGATCAGCGACTACCTTCTTCTTCCTTTCAACATGATCGTTCTGTGAAGAGCTCCGCGGCTTTGGGAACTCGGGGATTGAGAATCTCTGTGGGGGGTGGGACGACCTCCCATTTACAAGGGGAAGTCTGAAGTTATCCATGCTTGGCAGGAATTTGAACTTAAACTCTAAAACAAAATCATTTTAGATATTTCACACCGAAACCTACATGACAGAGTAGAAAAGGTAAAATATAGGATAGTTTTGCTTATCCCGTTAATTGGAAAACGCAACAAAGTTTAAACACAAATCACAGGTTAAAACACATTGCATCATTTATAATTCACCAATTATTTGTTTAAAATTGCATCATTGGTAAGTTACCGTGAGTTACTAATTTTTTTTAAGAATCCAACAATTTTTTTTTTTCAGAAACGGTGAATATTTTCAATCACGATGAATATTTGAATATGGAAATTAAAATGGTACCTCTAATTACTACAGTAAAGCCTGGATCACTTACAGCGCTAGCGTTGAGGAAAACTAAATAGGGGAAAAGTGGGAAGGAGGGAAACTGCACACTAAAATGAATGTTAGGGCATTAGAGTTGTATTAAAAATGGGGTTAGAGTTAGGGTCAATTCAGGGGTTGAGAGATGAATTTTTTATAGTTTTGGTGAGCAGTTTGCATCCTTCCTGCTTTCCCTCCATTGAGCGTTGCCCGTTATGGTTAGATTTAGGGCTAGAGTTAGGGTTCCAACCGCTCCAAGTGATCCAAACGCTTCAAGCGATCCTGTAGTAATTAGAGGCACTCGGCATAGCCCGATATAAACCAGTAAAACAGCGTATAGTTTTTAACATAAATCAAAGTTCAAAACTTGAAATTCTAAATCAAAACATTATTATTTACCAGACAACTACGGGATTTTCCCTCTTTAGATAAACCCGACCCAATTAAATTTGTTTAGTTATTTTTTCTAGGGTTCGTAAGATGGATTTAGGTCAACAGCTTGCAATTTAGATTTAAATGTCATGTCGCGCGGATTGTTTTTTTAATGTTTACATTGGAATGCTGCACAATGAATTGAGACAAAGGATTTCGAGGAAAAGAAAAAAAAAGCTACAAGTAATTAAACAGCTCAAAAAAAGAAGGCGCGAAAAGAAAAAAATGTAACCGCGTGCATAGATTTGCTTCTCTGTTAAATCTGTTCGTCGCATTTTGATTAAATTACGAGTATTATTTGATTTTGTGTTGATTTGTTTAAGAAATAAGATAGGAAAGATAGGATAAAGTTGTAATTCTGTAGGCTATATGTTCCTGAAACAAATTTAATTTAGTACTTTAACTTTGAGATTTCGATATTTTGTTATCATTGCCATATACTAATTCGTTCATTTCATCATTGTTTAGGAATTAGATTGAACAATTTATAATCTGTAGTAATTTTTATCTCGATATTATTTGAATTAAAACAAAATGTCCGGGCAAGAAGATGAAGCTGGGTAAGATTTGTGGATAAACTTTTGGAATCTTTGTACATGTCAAGTATTTTCAGTTTAATGATGCCTAATTTGATCAAATGCATAATTCTTAATGCACCAAAGTTCAGACATCAGTTGTTATTTCTTTAACTTGTAATGCAAGTTTCAAGAGGCAGTTTATCTCT
>CH001424.1:2855-27695 GCA_000149265.1 Ciona savignyi | reverse complement strand
CCTAACCCTAACCCTAACCCTAACCCTAACCCTAACCCTAACCCTAACCCTAACCCTAACCCTAACCCTAACCCTAACCCTAACCCTAACCCTAACCCTAACCCTAACCCTAACCCTAACCCTAACCCTAACCCTAACCCTAACCCTAACCCTAACCCTAACCCTAACCCTAACCGCTGCCGCGACGCACGCACAGCATGTAAAAATACTGATTCAATTAGAATGGTTAAGGCAGACTAGGCTTTAATATTTTTATCCACTTATCAATGTAGTACATATTTATAGCACCATATTAAAGCGCACTTAAACCTCAAATCCGTTTCATGGCAAATTATGTTAGAGTGAACTTTCAAATTCTTTCAAGAACTTGCCACTTTCGGGAAGACTAGTCAGTTCATATTTTACATTGTGCCTATCGAAACAGAACAAGAGACAGTGTTTTAAGTTAAAGTATAATTAATTAGTCAACCAAGTCGTTCGCTTTAGGTGTATTGTTCGGTCTTAATTATATTATTTTGTTCTTAAATTATATCCTTTTTTAATGACGTGTTTTAGCGACTGTTCGGTTTGTAGTATTTTACTGTTCCTGTGTCGTGATTTCATTTGTTTTCCATTTTTAAATACTGGGGCAAAAAATGAATAAACGATTGCCCGTGTGATAACCCCCTTGGTTTTCCCATTCACGGGGATAAAGATGAATATCCTATCCTATCCTATCCTATCCTAAACTAAACTAAGGTATGTTGTAATGTTTAAACCAGGCTTAGTTTTAAATGCAAATTAAATAGCATGATACATATGAATTAGTCGTCATAACTTTTACTAAAAAAATAAACAAAGCCACGCCTTAAATTATTAGTTCATTATTTATATTAGACATGAAGCATTAAAGCCTGTCCGGGTAAAAGCAAATTTACAAGCCAGATATAGGGGAGATACTAAAACCGACAACATGCAGTTTATAATTTACAATGACGAAACTTATAAAGGCAGCCTTTCAGTGCGGGATTGCCCACATCAAAGCAGATGCAACGTATAAGGTTACATCGACACCTTTCACCACATTTTCTACATTACACAAAAAATAACTCCAAAACACGAAATAAAGCGGATTACAACACGGTAAAACACATCCTTTGACTATCTAGTCGTTGTTCTAGTGCGCATTAGAAGCGGAGGGAGTATACGCTCTTCTCGATTCTGGTCCAAACCGCACATTCTGTGACCTTTAACTGGCCGATCAGCTACAAGCTTAGCCAAGTGGTCCACAAACTTTAAACTGTGTGCAATAACTATCTTCGAACCGATCAATGTTGAAACCACTTCCGTTCCTCCGCTTGCTGGCGACAAAGAGATTGAACTATCTGACGTTGTACTCTTTAAAGAAATTCCCGCTTCACCGAGCAAGATTCCAGAACCAAATAAACTAAATTGATATGAGTATGAGTACTTACGTGAAGTAGAACTACCACAAATTCCTGATAGTGAAAAACCGTCACTGGGCAGCTGGCCAAATAGGGAAGTCGAAACCGGATTCTCTTTTTAAGCCACAGCATGCTCAGGAAGTTACGATATTGTAAAGGATTTACTGTGACGTGGGTGAAATGTTACTCTCCTCCGATATTGCTGTAACCGATCATATAAAAACCCCTGGCGAATTGAGAGTCAAAGCCCATTACCAGCTGCTACTACCATGGAAACACTACAGCAGCGTTTTACAGGACAGCATGTCAATGGCAAGGAACAAACAAGTTTGAAATAGCGTCTTGCTAGAAATGTCGCCTTTTCCGTAAAATGTACGGAATACATGACACCAATTTGGGCAATGGGTCCGGAGAATTAGTGCCAGAAGACAACGTGAATACCTGCATCACCCTGTAATAAACCTAGAGAAACCAAGCACGCTTTATATCGTGTACGACTGTGTTACGAAATGCGAAGACCAATTCATAAATGATAATCTGTTTAATCTATTGGACTCACTGCTAGGGGTGCTAATGAGATTCCGCAAGCAACGCATGGCTATCGTATCCGACATTGAAGCAATGTTTCACCAAGCTCTGGTTGGTCCAAAGATTCGCGATGCTCTGAAATTTTTATAATGGCCAAGAGACAATCTGTTCAAATCACTGATTCGCACCTCATGAAAGTACACCTGATTGTTGCTCACTCTTCACGCTGCCTCGCAACCTTTTGCCTGCGTGAAACTGCCAGGGAATTTGTCAAGTTTTTCATTCACGAGTATTCGAAGTTGTAAGAAATAACTTTGTAGATGACTGCCTTTTAACAGCCGGTAAAGATCAAGCCGTCATCTAGCTGATAAGTGATTTAGCACAAAATATTTAAAGAGACCTTCACTTGGTGAAAATCGACTGGGATGAGGAGGTCACTGGCACGAAGCTTTAGTCATAAAAAAAAACGAAATTTCGACCCTTCGACACCCGAATCTGTATTTTTAACAACAACCAACTGCTCACCAACGGACGAATTCATCCGTTATTTTCTGCTCTTGCATCGATTGGAGATAAACACTTTCTGGATTTTGCGTTTTTATGCATATCTTAATAACAAGGTAAGGAAGAAAGACATTTCAAAACTTCTGACATCGCCCAATCGACGTTACGTTCAACATCGGGAATTCCCCGAATGGATGGTTTCGCAGTAGTTGCAGCGGATTCGCCTTGTCTTCACAATTCAAACATCTGCGATAAGGTGACGTCATCCACTTGAAAACCACAGAAGCATCATGGGAACGCTCAAGTTATGACGCAATGAAGGAATGTGCGGTTGGTCATCTGATTATGACGTATTTGTCACGAGATGCCTGAGGCCTGTTCATGTGCGACGAAGTGTTACCGGTGTGTCCGAATTCTTGGCCTTACTGTGAAAAAGTGGGCAGATAGAAAACGAAGCTTGGGGAGACTGGTGGCTGACCAGGGCAGAACAAAGTGACTGCTTTTGAGACTTTGTGGCATAGTTGACAGAAAAGGAACAAGGCAAAAGTCGCAGTTTCCGGATTAAACAAAGAAAGAGTTGATAAGCCGTAAACTAAACTAAACTAAGGAAAACGAACTGTCTAAAATCGCATCGCGCAGTTATTCCGACGCGATTCGGTCGCTGAGAATCGATTCACGAGTAAAGCGCATTGGTTTATTTGTGTGTTCATATTGACAACGTTTGACAATAAACGACTAACTTCCAACTGGCGTGTGCTTGATCTTGGAGTCGGATCGGAGGATTATCGCAGCAGGATATTCGAGCCACGCGGTGCAGCACAGAGCGTCCATCCATAACGCCAAAAGCTCTACGCCCACAGAGGGTAAACACCCACCAATAGACGTCAAACGTTGCAGTAGTCCCAACAGTAAAGTAAGGTTATCGGGTTGAGTGCTTGTTAATAAACAACTGCCATATTCTCCAAGAAATCGCCACTGACTTGTCTACCGACGCGTTTATAAGCACCGTTATACAGCCCGACGAGGTCCTGTCACTCACCGGTATTCCGACAATGGCACTTTTTCGGCTGCACAGCGGATACTTTAAGGATAATATTAAAGAATGGAACTGGTATCAAGTTAGCGACTGGTTGAGAAATAAAAATACAATAGCCAGCTCCATGTCACTTTGGTGGGCTTGGGTGCGATTGATTCGCTCGGTGACATTTATATTGCAGGACAATTCGCTCAGTTATAATCTTCTGCATATTTCGCTTGTTGAAGTGGAAGACTTTGTCAAGTCCAGACCGCTTACATAAGTATATCTAGAGGTCGGAGAACACCAACTGCTGACACCGAATCATCTGTTGAAAATCAACTCTACAATTACTCCGCCACCGACAGTAACAAGTTGTACAGGTTGAGACAACGCTAACCAGTAGTGCAGTATCTCGCTGACGAGTTCTCCAAACGCTGGATCCAAGAGTACCCCTGATCACTAATCTCCCGACAGAAGTGGCAGAAGCAAAAGGACAAAATTGCTATAAGAAATGTTGTATTTCTTGAGTCGAAATGTAGACTGTTGCTGGGTTGATGAAGCGGTCAATAGCAAAATATTGTGTAATCGTGAGAAACCCACATAATCTGGTCTAACGCCGTGCTGCATATATCGTGTAAAGCCAGATTTTAAAAATTTGTGTCTTGAATCTTTTCTTTGTGTAAAAAAATAATACTTCCTTGATTTCACTTTTTCGGCAGGACGGATTTAAGATATCTCAGTCTCTTGTTTATTCAATGTGTTTGCATATTTTTTAATGTCTTTACTAAACCATTATAATTTTGGGTCGTCCGGCCCGGTGGTCTAGCGGTTAGGTGCGTCGCCTTTCAATCGAAAGGTTGAAGGTGCGAAACTGGTCGCTAGCTAGTCGGTTGTGTCTTCGGGCAAGGCACTTTACGGACATTGCCTGAACCCAGCGGTTTAATGGGTTCTACCAAATTGAAGGAACGTGTCTATCATACACAACACACTGCAATAGCTCCGGTAACCCGACGATGGGCGCGAGGTGATCTGACGATTGCCCGTGTGATAACCCCCTTGGTTTTCCCATTCACGGGGATAAACATGAATATCCTATCCTATCCTAATTTTCGTTATATACGTTGTTTCTTTCATAGTCGCGGGCCAAAACCAAACCTAACATGATCTCTGCGGGCCGTAATAAATTTCTTAACTCCACATCAACTTTTCTACGTTTTGATAACATTTCAAGATTGCAAAATTAGAAAAATATATGTTTATTACCTAGTATTATCTATCGCACAGGACTTTAGTTAGTAAAGAACACGATGCAAACACATGAAATAGCAAAAGAGATGTCTTTTGTGTCATAATGTTACATGTCATAATATGTGTCATGACGTCATAATGTCATAATATTACAATTGGATTGCTTCTACTCTCACTATTGCGCATGCCAACAAACAAACACACTTATTGCTTTCTCTCAAAGCATTGTCTTTGTCTGCACGCACACATTCTCAATAGACACGGTCAGGCGCATTTTTCTTATTGTCGCATAGATTGTTAAAATTCATCAAATCTAAGATTGCAGATGACACAGTGGACCGTATTTTATAATACTTCAGTTAGTTGTCTCGGGCCGGATGATTTTTCTTGGCGGGCCGTAGGTTGCCGACCCCTGGACTAAACCGTGTGGCATAGCTTTCTTTTTTTCCTAATTGGTTACTGTATAAGATGCAGTATACGATTTACGTCTTTTCAAACCGATAAAGGCCTAAAGTTTGGTTAGTGTATACTATATATTAGACACTTGACTCATAAAGTCGACTGATGTATTTATTTTATTTTCCACAAATAGCGTATCGTCGTAACAACTGTTCTAGACCGTATCAACCGCATCGTATCGTCATTTCAACAATGTATCATCCGTATCAACCATTGCCAGCAATTATAACCAGAGGATTTACACTGTGTTTTTGATTCAACGATACTCTTTATTTTTAAACTTGATTTCCACTACATTATAACGTCCACCTATCCACTGATTATAATCACTGGACTCGTATTTCTTGCCACTCCTTGCTTGTGGTTTGGTGTTTGAATCTTCAACAATAAGGCTCTTTACATGAGCAAATTTTGGGAGTTTACTCGCGTGCGTCATCATGGTTCAGTGATTATGGCGATTTTCAATCGGGTTTGCCTAACTCGCTCGTGCATGGTAGGTTTGGATACCAGCATCTGCAGGTGGCTTGTTTAATGTTTCGATTCGAGTTATGCTTGTGGGATGACTGAAGTTACTGTCATCATAACTATTATTTTATTGTTTTATACTTAATTTAGTGTGTTAAACGTAGGAATATTTATAGCCTAACCTATATATCATTTGTATAAACGAAATAAATGTAAACATTTTTATTTATTATGTTTGTTAAGAACCTAAATATTCATTGACACATTATGCATTCAGTTACAAAATAAAAATATGAAATACCTTTTTTTATCCACAAACTGGCGCTAGGTCGATGCGGATCAAAACGAGTTCTACTTTCATCACAACCCCGATCATGTAAATAGGCTTAATAAAGCGCACCCAAAGTAAATAAATATATCAAAGTATCAACCCAATAATAAAACCAATACGGGATGATGAGTAATAGTAACTTTTTATTGTACAGGCAAGCGGGTATTAATTTGGTGTCATTACATATGGGCATAATAATCAACACAGATATTCAGTTCATATGACAGAAATATATCAATATGCCTGATAAAATCGCGGTATCTTTAGGTAAAGCATCATGTTGGCCTGTGGGCTCGCCCTTTTCGAAGCTGAATGCTGGAGAGTTGGCCAAGTATATCCTCGCCGGTTTTTTAAATAATAGTTTGCATTCAGATGTATGTATTTTTTATTCATGTGGGTTGTGTTTTCATACAATAGCTGAGAAAGATAGGGAAAGTGCCCGATTAAAGTAAAAAAATCAATTTTAACCATATCCAATCTTAACCTCTCATTATAAACTGGCCTCAGTGAAGCTTTAATAAATATCTTCATCGGTTCCATAGCGATAATGCCCACGTAAAGCTGCTATTTGTTGCTAGAAGGGTTTCCCCTTTGCGGCAGTACCGTACAGAGTCTCATGTTTTGTAAATACAACAAAAGAAGTTACTCATCTTCGGTTAGCGCAACAGTGGTGTTCATTTACAAGATTTACATTGTTTAAAGAACTCAATTATATTCTATGGTGTTTTGTCAAAGTGTTTCGGTTGCTGGTAGAAGTATTAAATTCACGACTAGCTAGAGGTACTAAATTTCATGGTCAGGACTGTTAGTTCATTTAGTTTTTAGAGCGACGCATGGATGGCTGATATGAAGTAAGCCGCTAGCTGTAATAATATTACCCACGTTGTTTTCCTGGTAATAAAACAGAACGATCCTGGTAGACTTCGTAACCGACTACGTGCTCTCCGTTAGGTTCTCGGAGCTAAAATGCCCACAGCGTATTAATTTAGATATTTCCAGCATTTTATATTAGCTCAGTAATCTGATATTGCATCAAGAGATTGGAATAGAAAAAAAATTGAACGCCTGATTTTGTACCCTTTTAAAACGGATAAATATCTATGAATGGAAGTTTAAAATTCTCAAAAATTAATCCCACCCATATCAGTATTAATAATAAAACAAAATATTAACCATAATGCATATTCAATGTACAGTAGCAATTTTGTCGTAATTCATGGCGCTGGTTGTAGCATCGTTAAAGTCGCTTCTACCTCAAAGTAAGTATTCCAAGATATCACGACGTACTTTTATTAACAATTACATATCGCAGATAACAGTGCTCCAGTGCCAGTATTTCCCAACAATGCTGTCACATTCACCATTGTTACAACCATACTTACCAATGTGACATCAGAATCGGGAAAAGCAACAATAGTAAATAAGTTGGAGCAAGAACTTCTACTCGCTGCACTTTCCCGAATACAAGGCTTTGATTCGGTTGGCAATTTATTTTGCTTTTTTTGTTTTTAAAAGATATTATCATTTATTGGTGTGAAATACACGCCAAGCTTGATTTAAGACAGGCGCAAGTCATACAAAGTGACCCACAGATTTAGGATTGTTTCAGCCACTATGGTAACAGACACGCTTTTCAATGTAAAAAGAAAGAGCAATCCAATTAAGTTAAGGTTTTAGAATTGTAAGCTCATATGGTTTCGACGTGCGTGGCCGTCTCCGATTCCAGGGTAGCAAATATTTCGCGGTTTTAAAACATGTGATTATAGTCTGAAACTAAAACATATAAATGTACATAAGGGTGGTGGGGCAACCTCATACAATTAATAGTTTGTTTACTACAAATATCTAGCGATTCAAATTTTTTTTCTAAAAAGGTTCGCAAAATTAGCGATCGAAATGGTAGTTTGATTGTTACGTCAGAAGCGAGGTTCAACGTCACAACGGACGGAAATGGATTTCAGTTTCCAAATTTATCTGACGTCCAAGCCGGCATTAGTCAGCGTGCAAGTGCACTAAACTACACATTGTCTGGCCTGGTTCCTTTCGACCGAAATATCTCAGTCACGAGAGGATGTAAGTAAACATGTTTATAGAAATTATATATTTCAAAAAGTTCTATTTAAACACTGTGTGTTTCTTTAACCGATGGCATAAGACACGTTTTTTTCAAATTATAATTTACTATACAAGAAATATCTATAATATATGCATTTTATCTTTAAAAATGATTATGTTTCAGCGATACCAGGCAACACTTTGTGCAACGTGCTCACATGCCCCCAAGTAGTAGGTTTTACCGTTCAATGTGTGGAAATTGGGATCATATCTTTCCAGTGCCAATGTGTGACGCCAAATTCGGAAGTTCCTTGTGCTGGGGTTACGATACCAACATCATCAGGTTGGTTTGTGGAATATGTTTTGTGAAACATTAATGTGGAATATTTTGTGGAATATTTTGTGGGATATGTTTGTGGAATATTTATGTGAAACATTAATGTGGAATATTTTGTGGAATATTTTGTGGGATATGTTTGTGGAATATGTTTTGTGAAACATTAATGTGGAATATTTTGTGGAATATTTTGTGGAATATTTTGTGGGATATGTTTTGTGGGATATGTTTGTGGAATATTTATGTGAAACATTAATGTGGAATATTTTGTGGGATATGTTTTGTGGAGCATGTTTTGTGGAGCATGTTTTGTGGAATATGTTTTGTGGAGCATTAATGTGGAGCATGTTTTGTGGAGCATATTTTGTGGAACATGTTTTGTGGAACATGTTTTGTGGAGCATGTTTTGTGGAGCATGTTTTGTGGAGCATGTTTTGAGGAGCATGTTTTGTGGAGCATGTTTTGTGGAGCATGTTTTGTGGAGCATTAATGTGGAGCATGTTTTGTGGAGCATGTTGTTTTGGACAATTAACTACATGTAATACATTTCACATTCTAATATTTCCTTATTATTTGCCCAGCGATTGCCACCACCCCTTTCCTAATTCAAGTGAACACTACCAGTCTACCACCACCATCCTCAACCCAAGGTAGCTGGTTTATTTATATTAAATAAAGAGGTCGAACTAATTTAGTTGGTTTATTGTTTAATTTTTGTTTCTGTAAATAGAATAAGACTTTAGATCTAAGAATTACTCTACATCTACTCTTAAGTGGATGGAGTAAGAATAAAGATACATAAACAGTTAACCATAATGCAGGGATTAATAACCATTAATATAAGAACGCACGATATAACATGGATATATATAAGACATCGATTAAATTATGCAATTATCAGGATAAATTTCTATTTTAGAGAAAAGGCATAGAAGTTGTGTTGGATGTGCTTTAGACGTTTCTACTATTTTATTTTAAACAGTAATTTATTGGGTTTAGATGATTTCTACTTAAATTCACTAATTTTAGCTGCTGTTCAGTAAGTACCGTACACATGGACACAAATATAGCGGCTAACCCGTCTAGCATTATTAACATATATTAACATTAACATAGCCTTCATCTTAATATCCCCTCATACATTGATCAGATATATTTTCCACCGCAATTGCAGTTCAACCAAGTACTGCAACACCACAACACCCCTCAACCCAGGGTAACTAGTCGTGATATGCTGCTTACACTTATTTTGTTAGTTTATTTTATTTAAACAGTCGACAAAACCAATAACATGGTTATATGTAAGACGTTGACTAAATCACGATAAATTTATATATATTTTCAAAAACAGATGAAATGTTAATTATATAACGTAATAGAAATTGTTGATTTTATAACGTAATAGTAATTTATCAATTTTGAAAGATCCCGTTTTAATTTACTGGAATATGACACCTTTTGTTTAGTGTAATAAAACTGGACACCACCTGGCTTATACCTAGCAAACCGGGGCAGCTTTTATGCTAGTCTACCACATTTTAATATCTTCCCATTTTTCACCCAGCACATGCCACCACCGTCCTACCGAACACTGCCAACCCACCGCCCCCATCCACGCAGGGGTTTCCCCCAGCAGCAATAGGGGGCATTGTAGGTGGGCTTGTGGTGATTATAATCACAGTGGTGGTAGTAATATGCTGGAGACGGGCGAGGATGGATCCAAAGAAACCCGACGTTTACATCAGTCCACATTATGTGGAACCTGTGAGTAGGTTACCTGTTTGGACAGTCATAAACCATTTTAGCCAAAACCCACAATTGCATCAATGTACAATTGCATTAATTTATATTTGCAATAATCATCTGTCATTGCCAAGTTTTCCTTAATCCACATTTGCGCTAAGCCCGCGTAATTGTTTTGAACTAGCGCCTATCCACATATTCCTCATTTTACATTTGCGCTAATCTACTCTTGCCCTTCTCCAATATTTCATAACCAACAATTGGGTCACTTTCTTGGGACTAAAGGATTACTCTGACGGTTACCATAAGAATTAGGTAACTACTGAATCGTTTGGGTTTCACAAAATATTCAATTAGTACGAACGAAAAAAGCAAGTGAATTATATGTTAAAATATGGGAAATCGCTCGATTATTTCGTGGAAATCTCGCTTTTACAGTGTTGCGTCTGTTGTACCTATAGGTTACCCAATTTTTTTTAATGCTTAACCATGCGATAAATCCAATTAACACTTATGTTGTAACTGTTATACGCATAATAATCTATAAGTAAAATAATTTCCAAAATTAATCTATACGTAAAATAATTTCCAAAATAGAATCATATTTCGACGAATCCGATATATTTGGAAATACAGGAGGGCACAAATGGTGCTAGAGCGGCACAAGAAGCTACAATAATTGGATCAACTCTGTTGCTTAATGTAAGTTATCTCATAGGGTGGACATACTGGGATTCGCGTTTTGCTTAATCTAGTTTATTTGTCGCAATTTGTTGTCTGACTCATAGACGAACAATTCCAACTTTCCCCGTTATTTATTATAATACCGCGTCTTCCTGGCAAGAATTAGTAGATTCGAAATCAGCCAATAGACAGTCGGTTGTACTTATTGGTAATGGACTCTGCGGGCGTTGTTTAAACCTGTGAAATTAATTTCGTTTAAATTAAATCACAGGACCCTTATCTGAATTTAAACCAAGGCAATGAAGTTAATTCCGCTTTTAATCATGCAGAAACGGTATGTGGTTTGTGTTGTTATGATCTTACAATGTCTTATATTCGTGCATTTGCATTTGTGCATTGATTCCCTCTTGATCAACGCTGATGATAATTACCTGTCGCTATTATCTTTCCCGTTTACACCCGTTACACGTGACCGCTTATTTCCTGACATTTGACTGTGGTATTACAGTGTTTGACTGTGGTATTACAACACAAGCATTTTATACACAACGTCGAGAGCTGAATACAGGTTTTCGAGAACCAACCGTGTAACAATTATGAGTTCTCTTCGAAACCGAAAGAAACCCATTGATTTTACTCCGTTTTCTTATAGTGTTTTCCGAAAAATTTCCGCCAAATGGTATTCTTTGGTTTGAGTATATTTTAAGATGGTAACTTTATACAATTATGACATCAAAAGAAATTTTAAATAATTATGACATCACAAAGGTGGAAGTGTTAGAAAGTGCAAATCCTAGTTACGAGGATCTACATACCATAATTGGTGGATACGAAACACCAATCACCACAAATGCTGGATACGAAACACCAATCACCACAAATGCTGGATACGAGGCACCAATCACCACAAATACTGGCTACAAGGACCCAATAACCACAAATGCTGGATACGAGGCACCAATCACCACAAATGCTGGATACGAGGCACCAATAACCACAAATGCTGAATACGAGGCACCAATCACCACAAATGCTGAATACGAGGCACCAATTACCACAAATGCTGGATACGAGGCACCAATCACCACAAATGCTGGATACGAGGCACCAATAACCACAAATGCTGGATACGAGGCACCAATAACCACAAATGCTGGATACGAGGCACCAATCACCACAAATGCTGGATACGAGGCACCAATCACCACAAATGCTGGATACGAGACACCAATAACCACAAATGCTGGATACGAGGCACCAATCACCACAAATGCTGGATACGAGGCACCAATAACCACAAATGCTGGATACGAGGCACCAATAACCACAAATGCTGGATACGAGGCACCAATCACCACAAATGCTGGATACGAGGCACCAATCACCACAAATGCTGGATACGAGACACCAATAACCACAAATGCTGAATACGAGACACCAATCACCACAAATGCTGGATACGAAACACCAATTACCACAAATGCTGGATACGAGGCACCAATCACCACAAATGCTGGATACGAGGCACCAATAACCACAAATGCTGGATACGAGGCACCAATCACCACAAATGCTGGATACGAGGCACCAATAACCACAAATGCTGGATACGAGGCACCAATAACCACAAATGCTGGATACGAGGCACCAATAACCACAAATGCTGGATACGAGGCACCAATAACCACAAATACTGAATACGAGACACCAATAAAATTAATGTCGAACAACTCCTTTGGTTCTTCTTTAGAGGTTAGTTTGTAATGTTAAGCATTTGTCTAAGATATTCATATTTTCTTTTTAATACAATATACAATTTAGACTATTATATTATAAACCAGAGAATGGCAACCCCTTGTTAAAACTATAACTATTTACACAACACATGACTGAAAGCTATATGGTAATAAAAATCAACATTTCGAACCAAAATGGTATAGTTTATATTTGTTGTATGTTCTGCAAGCATAAACGGATTTTTTTTAATTAAATTCCCAAACTCAGGATTTACCACGTAGCAACGAGAGAAATATGGTGGAAGGGCCCGATGGATATCTTAAACCGCCCACCTCGGCGCCGATGTCTCCGGAGGTCGGGGGTGGTGAAGGTGGGTTATTTAAGGTTTTATGAGGTTGTTACATTTGGTTAATAGTTGTTTTATTAATGTCTCCCTGTGGGTTGTGGTAATGCGATGATTTAGTAATCCGACTGTATTTATGCAGAAATTAGGCTTGTCCCCACAAGTGGAATAATTGAGGGCAATACTTTTGTGGTAGCAGGTTTATGACCATGGGTAAAGGGTCATGCTTTACAGGTATTGTATGGTATATCATGATGAAAACAATTTGCTGAAACTTTTAAAGTAAGGGGACGTCAGTTAGGATAAAAGAATTAATATTCCAGAAAATGAATCTCAACGAAATTCAAACGAATATGAGTTGTACGATAAGAGTATCAAGAGTGAAGTAGACGCAACAAAAGGTTAAATGTTCATAATTCTTTGAGGTTTTTCGTTTCCTATCTTGTTCTTTGTTACACAATATAAAATATTGGTTGGTACCCTTAATGACGTCATTGTTATATCAACAATATCAATGACGTCATGGTTGGTAACACAATTACATCTTCCCCCAACATATACACCATGATGTAGCAACTAGTAATTCAACTGTAGGCGTGTCGTGATATGAGGATTATCTGTGCGAGAACACATCTATCTTCCACCCTCTAACATGTATACGACTGTACTGTTCTTAATCAAATGATCTTTATAACAATTGCAGAAATCCCAGCATATGAATCGATCCTGAATGATGTGGGTGTTTGTTCCAGTGAGGGTAATCTTCCCTTCACCGCTGTAAAAAGAAATATCCCATCTGTCGAAAATGTTCCTCTTTCTATATGAAGTATACGGATATTTTATCAATAATATACAGTTTTTATACAAATACCATTTTTTTAAATAAATATACTTTTTAACTGAAACTCTGTAGTAAAAATCTTTTAATTCATATTGTTTAACCTCATAAGTTTTCATGTCGCTTATTTTTCATATATGGATAATTTTCCTGTATAAAAATATAGTCAAGCTTTGTCCGGTAGTTAACGGTTGTTTACCATTTTTTAAACACATTTCTAATTTACCCTATTTCTATAGATATGCTTGCACTGGATTTCTAGCTACATTCAGTATAATTATGCACGATTTATTTGGTTTGTTACTGCAAGCAGAAACAGATGGGTCCCTGGGTTAACAAAACCAAACTTTTTATTCTTGTTTAGTTAAAATGTACACTACTTTTGTTAGATTTTCTTATTTCCGCCGGCTAAGAATGCCACTGAGTTTGTGACAAATATACCCTTACACCGCTTTGGGCGAATTTCTTTGCGAGGTGGCTATAATTCCTAGAAAATATAAGTTTAAAAAAGGTTAATAAATATTTCACAAATCTAGGCAGTTTCCGCTAAAAAAAAGGGATTAGACAAATTTAGTTTTGTTATCTAATATGCTATCCTCGTAAATGGAAATGGGAAAACGTAAGGTGCGTTAAGGAAGCGTTCAACTAATTATTTTCCCTATCTCTCCAATGCAAACTGACCTCACAAAAACGACTGTCACTTAAAATCCTGACATAGGAAGTCTTAGATTTTTTCACAATTTAAAATTGAAGCTTGGATCTGCAACCTAAACTCAAAACCCTACAAAATTTTGTTTAAAAATTTTGAGCCCATACCCCTTCGTACATCGGCAACTTTTTTCCAACAAAACAGCTAGCAGATGCACATTCAACACCTTTATTTTACAAAGCACTGCTCCACGATTACAAAACTTTACAGCTAAACGAGAACACCGGCGCGCAGCCTAGCACATGCTGCTTTCAACAAAACAAACATTGGGGAATCACCACCATTGTTACTCAGCAAAACACTAGTTTAAAAACAATGACTCATGGAGGGTACCACTCGTCACATCCTGCCGTTCATAGAGGTCTTAATTGGTTATACGCCATCTTAAAACACGGGCAATATCAGATCACCAAAAGCAAACGTCAGATCACCTCGGGCTCACCTTGAGTGGGTATTGTAGTTTGTTGTGTAAGATTCAGAAGATCCCTTAATTTAGTAGAACCCATTATTTTCTTACATTCCGCTCAATAACTAATAAGAATTGAATATGCTGTGGGAAATGTTTTTATAAATCACGACAATGAAACCAAAGCACCAAAAAAGACGGGAAAAGAACCCGAGTAATAAATTTGTATCGATTCGGGGAGTTTATTTTTTTTACTCCACGGGAAATTAGTTACCACGGGAAATCCCTTGAATTATAAATTATACGAAAATATAATACACAATTACCGCTTATAAAAGTTTTAACGCAAACTACGCAAAATAAATCATGTTTCTAAAGGGTTTACAAAACGATTGTGAAGTTCAGTGTGAACAAAAAGGGGATGCACCGTACCCACCATGAACCATTTCCGTGAAATGAACACAACACACCCAACTGCATCCAAACACCCAACTGCATCCAAACACCCAACTGCATCCAAACACCCAACTGCATCCAAACACCCAACTGCATCCAAATCGCTAATTAGTCAGATTTAACGGCCAATAATAACAAGAAAATAATGCTGAAATGCTAAAAAAAATCAGTTGAAATTTTACATGTGTTAGCTAGTTGTATTAGAATGGCAAATTATGGTTAAATTACTCAGGGGAAACTCCCTCTACCGAGAATTTACGAACGACGACCGATTCCCTGCATTTTAGGTAATTTGTTGAGTAATTTTATTGTGTTGGTATCTTAGAACTAGAAAGATTTAACTTTAAAATTTAAAAAAATAAAAAAGATATAAAAAAACTGAAAAATACATTAATTAAATATTCCAGTTTGGCCCGAAAAGCTGTTATTAATATAAAAACAATTCAATTGGATTGTTGTATTTTTTGTAGATATACACTTTGTATCAGATATACCAAAAGTGATTGATAACCGGGGAAACCCGATCGTTCTGCACGTAGTGTGGACTTAATAGGGGGGTTAAAATAATGGTGGTTGACACTTGGTTAACACTCTCTAGTTTGTATAGCAAAGCCGATCAGTTATTATGGGTCCCATTTGAAAAAATGGGACACATATTGTTTTTGTCCGTTTTTTTCTTCTTTTTTTTTCTTTTTTTTCTTCGTCAAACGCTTGACAGGCATGGCATGGCGCCCCGACATCTACCAGAAGGAATAATGGAATCGCAATGAAACTTGGTGATTTTTTAGACAACATGGTCTAGATATGCAGAAACTAAAATTTTGGGTAATAAATTTAGGGGAATTCCCTTTGGACGTTAAAAACCAAAACAGTCATTTTTTTCTAAAAAATTACCTTTTTAGGCCATAGCGCTTGAACGGCTGTTCCAATTTGAATCAAATTTGGTGGAATGTTAGTACACTAATCACTGATTTAACAATTAAAAAAAATAAAAAAATTACTTAGGAAAATACCTTAAAAATTAAACTTTTGTTGTTAAATGATAATTGTGACAGTCATGCCATGTCGCCCCGACATCTACCAAAAGGGTCAAGGAATCTCAATGAAACTTTGTTATTTGTTGAACAACATGGTCTAGATATGCAGAAACCAAAATTTTGGGTGATAATTTTAGGGGAATTCCCCTGAGACGTTAAAAACCAAAACGGTATTTATTTCTAAAAAAATTAGCTTTTTTGGGCATTGCGCTTAAACGACTGCTGTAAATTTGATCAAGATTGGTAAAAAGTTAGTCCTTTAGTCACTCTGTGGCAATTAAAAGAAAATATGTTTGGTTGATAACTCTGGCACCCATGCGGTGTATGTTGCAGAAACAAACTACATACTCGGTGTATAAAATACAATTAGGGGTTAGGGATCCTGTAGTATAAATATATGGCATACAACATGTGTTTTACAAATAGTGGTGGTTAAACACGTGGTTGGCACTCTCTAGTTTTAATTTGCGTTTGCAGTGTGTTGTGATGATTCACACGTTCCTTCAATTTAGTAGAACCCATTAAAATGTTCGTTATGTGCCTTGCCCAAGAACACAACCTACTACTAGCCACCAGTTGCAACCCTTCGACTGAAAGGCGACGCACTAAACCACTAAACTAATCTGTCGGACTTATATCGAACAATGTACCAGTTTGTTATGCATGGTTGTATAGCCGAGTTTTTTTATTGCCCAACGATGTTCTAATTTAGTTTTTGCAGGTTCAAGATAATATCGTGTGGCATTGCAAGCTGATGAAGAGTTTTTTATTCCCATTCACCTCAACGATAATAACATTTTGTTTAAAAGAGCCCGAAATAAAGAGGTTATTGTGGTAATTGGCTAGTTCGATTTGGATATTCGTTTTCTTGACATCGTTTTTTTTTATTTATTTTCACTTTAAACTATTAACAAACTTTTTTTTGCTAAACACCAAAATACGTTGTAGTTTACGACTCAGTACAACAATTAATTGTTGCCATTTTGCCTTACCTGTTACGGAAGCAGCTTAGTTCCCTCAATTACAATAGTTGGCCATATGATCTTACTTCGAAACCAATGATTATTTGGTGTGTATTGTCGGGATTTTATGTACAAAAACGAGAAGAATAACACAATGTACCGGAAATGTCGAATAAAATATTACAGTGCGATTAATTCCAGTAGTCAAGACCAGGAATCAATATGAGCCAGGCACCTATCATTGCATATTGAAATGCTAAGCGTCAAGCAGTAGCACTTGCACCTCGCACCAGTAAATCGCAACCGATAAAGAAAAAGGCAGAAGGCTACAGATCTATAGGATAGGATATTCATGTTTAGTCATGAATGGGAAAACGCTAGGGGCTTTAAAACATGGGCAATCGTAAAATAACCTCGGGTCCACTGTCGGGTTACTAGAGCAATC
The DNA here is from genome assembly GCA_000149265.1 of Ciona savignyi. Lineage (NCBI taxonomy): Eukaryota > Metazoa > Chordata > Ascidiacea > Phlebobranchia > Cionidae > Ciona > Ciona savignyi. Next base: position 9,966 of record CH001424.1, on the reverse strand, counting down.
GCAGTTTGTTATGTACGATTAAGACGTTTCTTCAGTTTTTAGAACCCAATATTCCTCTGAGCATGAAGTTGCACACGATTAAATGAAGCCAGCGGGAGTTCCCCACAACATAATGATGAACAATCCAGCCAGAAGAACAACTTCAGAACGAAGAATCACTGTCTCACTGCCCCCACCTATCGGTAGAATCGTTGTTTTATTATCGCCGCTTATCGGTAGAATCGTTGTTGCACTATCGCCGCTTATCGGTTGCGAGTTACAGTTGTCGGTGAAGCAGCAACTGAGTTGGCAGTTCCTGCAAATCGAGAGTGAGTAGAAGTTTTCTTGGTAATCCCAGGAATGATGGGATCGAAGATATATATGTTTTAGATGGAAATGAGACTTTGCTACTGTCTTTCTTCAACCCATTAAATCACTGATTTCGGGAACGCATTTTATAACCTTTACCTAACGATACAACAAAAAATGGAAGCGTTGATTGTGCGGGACGGTGTTACAGCAATCAACCTTATGATATATTTAATTGGCTTTTAATATTTGTGTGGTAACTGAGAAAGTGTGGCATATTGAAGGGCAAGGAGACCTATCGCCTCAATCACAGTGGAATTAGCTATAACCAGTAATCAACAATGATTTCTACAGCAGACAGTTAACTTACACTATTGGTAATGTCAGAGGGCTATTTATGATCGTGTTGGCAGTTTGCACGCAGTTCTGGGACAACGAGATACAGCTCAATCGCTCCGCACATTGGTAGGCTGCTCCACTGGCCGAAACTGCAAGAAATAACGATGGTGAAACTTTGTATTTTCTGAATCACATTTAACTGCAGTGGAAGTTTGTTTGAAGCGAGTTGTTCTTTACCCTCAGAGCTATGACGATATCTACCCATGCGCAAGCTATTTAATCGAGGCAGAATATTTAAAAGAGTTTTAGTGGCGCAATGTCGATCGGCTGTCCAACTTACTTCCCAAAAGAGATCCAGATCCAGTTACTCGAACGCACGCGGGATCACTTGCAGTGCATTGTTTCAATGTCGAATATGACGCAACAGGCAACAACGGTGAAGATGAAGTTATGACGTCATATCCGTCCATGCATCGTAGAGCTGTGGAACTCGGCGCCACAACCACAAGAAATCCAAGCAACATCAACATCATTGTTTCTAGTTTTCATACAAAGTTTGTAAAACTTTAAAGCAGATGGTATTTAACCTAATGAACCGTAAAATGATAAACCAGGCGAATGCACGGTTTATAGCAGGGATGTCCAACCTGCGGCCCGCGGGCTGCATTGCGGCCCGCTATAGTCATTTTCACTTCAAGGTAGTATTTTGAATTTTAAATCTTGGCCCAATTTAAATGTATCAGTCAGCTTTTAGGAACGCAGTAAACATTAAAACTGCAGAAAGAAACCGACGGACGACAAACACTTATCTCATTGACTTTGTATTGCAGAAATAAGTTTTTGTTTCTTTTTATATGTGTGTTATTTGTTCCTTTTTCAAAGATGAAATTAATGGATTTTATTTGTTTCTTTATGTACCCATTCAGGGTTGGAATTAAGGGATCGCGAATCGCTATTCTCGAACCGTTTTCTAAAGTTCGCGAATTACAAAATTTAACAAAATCGCGAAAATATAAATTACCGGTACTTAATAATAAATCCTCAACAAGTTATATAACATCGTTTGCCTTTAACGTAACATTATTTATTTACCTTGGCTTTACTTTGCATTATTGGCGCATAATAAGCATTGCTATCACAAGGCAATAATCGCCATTATGCGTTAATATACCTCGATTCCTTTATTTATGATTGGCGAGATGCGACACACCTCTTTTGAATTTACGTTTATTGCAATTTATTATTACTGTACTACTAAATAACGGTACTGTCTGCTTTATGAAATAAATATCTTTCTGGTCGTTTAAGTCAATTTATCATAACCAATTTTTTTTTCGCGCGATCCTTATCCGCACATTTCGCAAATCATTTCAAAACCATTAATTCGAACCCTGCCATTTTTATTAAAATTTAATAGGTTCTGCCGCCCATTGAATTATTTTAAGTGACAATGCGGCCCATTACAATAAAAGGTTGGACATCCCTGGTTTATAGGATAATGATTTCATTACGTGCTTATACATATTTTAATAGTTTCCTTATCGTGTATTAGCGCATCTTCCAATATGTATTTGTCTTTATTTAATTTTGTCTCAATATTGCACTTTTGCTAGAATACCATATATCACTAGATTTCCAGACTAAGTCTAGCAAATAAGTTCATGCTCAGATGTCACCTGAAAGATATCTTCTGCATGTGGTGCCACAACTGAATGATAATATCTACATTTTTACGAATAGTTATAATATTCCTGCATTCTTCAAGTCTAAACAAAGATAGAAAGACCAATCAATTCCACCTAACATGATTGTATTGAATTAAAAATCCTTTGTGACCAACAGTTGACGTGGAATGATTGTTCTGAAACAAAGGGAGAAGGACAATCGTATTATCCATTTTGAAACCGGCCTATTGTTGTCCTTTTCATATATTGTGCTACCAAAGGTGACCAAACTATTTTCCGATCGAAATATTTCACAATCACTAAAACTCTTTCACTTTTTGTAAAGTTTTATCAAGAGTCGGAAAATGGTTGTTTTAATTAGTAAATATATTTTTAAGAAGCCAAAAATAGGTTTAAATAAAGTTGAAGCACCTGCAGGTTAAATGTAATACTTGTAGCATAATTCGCTAAAGTCAATGTGTACTGTATACAATATGACGTCATTATTATTTTTCTCACATGATAGAGCCCACATAACCAGAAACACAAGTCCGAATAACTTCCTTTTACACATTGAACCTCGTTGGTGAGACAATAACGTTTAACGCCGTATCGCTTAGAATAATAATTATCGTTTTAGATTGGGAACTGCTAACAATAAGCCTATTTACATGATCGGGTTTGCGATGCGAGTTAACTCGCTTTAGTTCGCATCGTGGGTATTCCCTCTTTTTTACGCGCTAAGCAGTTCAATTTACATGGAGCGTTTATGTAACCCGCATTTAGTTGTTGTTTGTTAATTTATCTTCTAATTTTGTACAATTTCAAAAAAATGTTGCAAGAAAAAGTTTACAGTTATTTTGTTTATACAAATGAAGGAAATTTTATATAGGTTGGGCTATAAATATTCCTACGTTTAACACATTACATAAAGTATAAAATGAAATAAAAAAAATAGTTATGATTACAGTAATTTCACTTCAGTCATCCCACAAGCATAACTTAAAACGAAACATTAAAAACCTACCTGAAGATGCTGGTATCCAAATGAATGACGAATGCGAGTTAACCTACCATGCGCGAGCGAGTTAGGAAAACCCGATTGGAAACCCGCATAATCACTGAACGGTGATGACGCAATGCGTGCGTCAAATTTAACCGGGTTAGCGATGCGAGTTAACTCGCAAAAATTGCCCATGGAAATAGGCTTAATGTAACGGCTAATACTAAAGCAGAATATTATTGTTGAAACCGCAATTTTGAGGACTGAGAGTTTTAACGCTTTTAAGACATACAATTTAGGGCCGATGCACACTTAGAGCGATGCGGGCGACGGCGATAAAGTGAAAGCGATGGCGGGCGACAAATCATCGCTCAGGGCATTCACAGTTGGAGCGATGAATCGCTTTCATCGCTATAGTTTTTCTGGTACCCTGCCAGTTTTGGCAGGTAACGTGCGCATGTATTGTTGGCATTGAAGTGTTTTAGCAATGGATACAAGCCTAGACTTTAACGTAGATGAACCGGATGAAGATGATTTGTTATCATGCCTTTAGCACAAAGAAACCAGTTATACTAATACCTTTATTTGGCAAATGATAAGTGATTTTTTATAGGTTAATCTAATTATTTCTACAGAACTTAATTTTTATATATTTAAAATCTAACAAATGTTCAACTTGTCTTCAAAATCAAGAAGCATTGGGTTAAGTCCATATTTCAAAATGTATCCAATATGGGAGAATTTAACCTGACACAGGAGCTACACTTTAATGATGGAATAAGAACTTTAAAATAACCAAGGCAACTTTCCAACAACTTTTGATAATTGGTCCCTATATAGAAAAGGAAGATACTAGAATGTGAAATGCAAAGACCAATTGTTGCTATGCCATAAAAGGTCGAACAATACGTGAAAGCTCCATGGTGTTTCTACAACTTCTTAAAAAGCTTTCCTGCTGCTAAAAGACAATATTGCCCACCAAACTGGTAGATTGTGAAAATGGTAACGTAAAGTTCTGGAAAATGGCAAGCAGAACAAAAAACTTCATAACAAATTACAATGGGGTCGAACAGATATTCTGAAACTGTCAACTCAATGAGTCATTATCCAACTATTTCCAAAGTGATTTTAAAGTGTACCATGGCAAAAAAATTTTTACTTGATTTAACTCTTTCCATCCCAACTCGCCATATATCGCGAGTTGGTGGGAAAACATGGTATCCCGCGTTGCATATAAATGAGTGCAAATCTAAAACACGATTTCTCCGCAATGCGTAATGGTAGAGACCTCAGCTATGGCTCATTCGATCAAGGAAACCCTATATTTTATTCTCTGTAATTTTCGTGGAGAAATATTAAAAATGCGAGGAGTGATAGCCTTTCTTTTTCAAGGCTTCGCCTCTTATTTCTATCGATTTTACACGAATTTACACGTGACTAACTCAGCCAATAGGAGTCGCGTTAACTTGCGGAGAAGCTCTTTTTGTCAAGCAAGTCTTTCTTTACATTCTCTGTGAATTTCGTGCCGTTGAGAAAAAAAGGAGAGAGTTGGTGACGTTTTCGCTACAGGCTGTACGCCGCGTGTTCACCAAAGCATGAACCCAGCTGTGCCTGCTGAGAGCGTCCTGCTGAGAGCTCGATAAAGAAAAAAGGCGACGAGACTAGTTCCCTGTGCACAAGCTGGCGGTTAGAGCAATGGCTGGAGATACAGAAACGTGTTTTTATTATGTCATTGCAGGAATTGTGTAGAAGAACTTACTAACGAAGCGCTTTTATCTGTGTTGTTGCAGGTTTCTTGTAAACACAAACGTACAATAGCATAGGAATATTAGTGAATAAAACCTTCAGTATTGATCTGTAATGAGTAGAGCAGAGGACATTCTTGATCTGGTAAGCTTGTAATAATTGAACACTTATATTTAGTATGTTTATAACTGGAATGATTTCAGGTTACACTTTCTGATGATGACGACATTGAGGTCGAATTTGTAGATGAAATCTGTAGTGACACAGATGCGACAGAATCGCCAAGTTAGACTAATGATGACAACATGCCATCTCCAGCTTCCCCACCTTTCAGGCATGCAAGAAGAGGAAGGCCTTCATCTCCAAGATGGCAATTTCTGGAGGAACTGGTAAAGGACCTTGAAATGGAAACAACCAACAAAATTGCCCAAAAACAGGAGGCAACTTCATCCACTCAGCAAGGACCAGCAAGTCGACTAATGGGGCGTCATTTTGTAAGCTGGCTGTCTGTAGACCACCAAAAAAAATCTTGTGTAGTGTGCAACCAGAAGTCAATACATCAAAGAGACACAACACAATGAAAATATAAAAGATAGAGCTTCTGGTGCGAGCGATGTGGGGTTACATTATGCAATGTGCCCTGCTTTGAAGAATATCATACAATTTAAGAATATTGGATATAGTATTTGTGTTTGTTTGCTTTTGTATGCCTTTTTTACACTTCCTTTACTGTTCTTTTTTATACTTTTTACTGTTTTAGTTCTAAAAAACTCTAAAAACTTTAATTCGTTTTGGTTCATTTTTTGATAATATAGTCAGAAAAAAGGGAAATTTCAATTAGAAATAGTAAAAAAACTACTAAAAGGTAAAAATACAGTTCAAATTAACTGAGTACAAAAACTATTTGACAATCTTCATTCCAATTTTCATATCATTTGGGCATACCAATAATTAGTGAGTATTTCATTTGTCAGTGCACCTCAAATTTTTCAAAGTCGAACAGAATTTTCTTTACATAAAAAGTGGTGTTCACTAAAGTTTACATAATATATTCTTTATTGGAGGTAGGTTCTAGCTTTTCGGTTTTGTTTAAAAGAGGATAAATTATCTTTCCAACCATACTAAATATTACATCATAGCATAAACTTGTGAAAACTGTGCTAATTTGAAAATGACCAAAAATTGTAAAAAACACTGCGGGACAGCATGTTTAAATTAAAGGTCTTGTGTGTATTAAAAACTAAAACAATCTGATATCCTTATAGCTAATAGGTCTTGTGTGTATTAAAAACTAAAACAATCTGATATCCTTATAGCTAATAGGTCTTGTGTGTATTAAAAACTAAAACAATCTGATATCCTTATAGCTAATGTCACAGTAGCATAAAAATGGCAGATTTAGTAATTTTTACATGATAAGGTCTTGAACTAAGTCAGTCATTGGCTTAATACAGTTCTTAACAAACAAGAACAAAATACAAAAACTGCAGAACAGAATGCATAATAAACATATGGTATGTATACACAAAATGCACAAAGTTATTACGCTAAAGTATTACAATTCAATTTTATTTGAAGCACATAGGATGTGGAATTGCGATGATAATTAAAGTTTAGCCAATTTTGTTTGTCAGCACTGCGAATACACAGTCGATTTGATTGTAATAAAAGAAACTGATGATTCATTTTTGTAGTTCTGGAGATTACCTTAATCTGGACAACTTTTTTAGATCTGAAAGGTATTACTATGCCTGTATTAATTTAGTTACTATTCTTAGCAATTTTATCATACTTTGTTGTGTTGGATATTAAGCTCAACCTTGATGCAACAAAATCACAGAACAGTAAATAGTTGTCTTGTCTTCAGCTCTTCTCCATTAAATGTGATAATATTTGTCCATTTGAAGTTGCGGCATCTTTAATTGAATCGAACCCCATCTTTTGTGAAGTAGTGTGCTGATTGGATCCTACAACCTTCTTTTTTTTGCACAGGTACCTGAGGTACAATTAGTTTATCATCTATAAACACTGTCATGTTTTCATTGCCACATGATTCTAAAATTTTTACCAA
>CH001427.1:261941-285953 GCA_000149265.1 Ciona savignyi | reverse complement strand
ATTCTACTGTGCCACGCTTTTATTATGTCACAAGGCTCTGTAATACTGCTTGCGTTCCAATCCTCGTAGTGTGCTACTTTTCCATTGAATTATTTTATCATCGCTTTTATTTTTTCTGCTCGAATAGTATTATTATTAGATGTCTAGCATTTGTTTTGCATTCTTTAGGGGAATCTCGCTAGGTTTTCATTTGGTTGAAATTTTCTGTTTGAATTAATTCACAATGTTAAATTCAATTATGACATCACTTGAAGCTTACTTCGGCCAATCGGAGGTAAGTTGTAGTGCTAATTCAGATTACCCATCCGAAGTGAGTTAAGATTTGTTATTATGCAGGAAGTGGTCTACTGGTCAGATTGTTTTGAGCCTGTTATCGGATCGGGCTGAACAGTGTATTTATTAGCTAATGTTTCTTTAATTTATGATATTTATTTCAATCCACTGGATTAGGACAATTTCCGTTAAATGGCTTGCCCACTGACTCCACCATGTAGAAAGTGGTCCAGTACATGTTTTTGCTCCTCTGGAATGTTGGTTGTTCATGGTGAACTGGAATAATAAAATATTATTCAAATAAATAATGTTAAAATATTTAAACAATTGAATGACAATCTTTAAAAAATATTTGTCATGCTAATGCAATTGTCATAAGTGTTCATATCATTCGAACTCAACCTTGATCTCATTTGATAACATTGGAAATCGTACAACTGCACTGTGCCTGAAATAAAGTTGCTATTGCAGCATTTTGTAAGTTTGTCCACCTTTATTAAATGAAATGTATGACAACTAGACCCATGAGGCAATCCTAGTAACCATTATACCATCATTTTGCTTATTATGACATGTTAACACAGGGTCAAAGCAAATTAGGACCAGCGACCCAAATCATTTCCATGTCAACTGGGGATTTTTCTGGAAAATATCCAAAAACTAGAGCCCTGGTATGGCAGTGGTTAGAAGACCTGACATCTATCAAAAGTGGGGATTTGGACATGTTAGCCAAGGTGAACATCACTAAAAAAAACTATTCAACATAGTTTTTTTATAACTAATGAACATATCTTGTAAATTTAAACAAAATTAGGAGGATGTGTTGTTAAAATTTTGCGGGTGGTTAGTGGATTATAATACAATCCCCCTGCATTGTTCTATAAATATACATTCTTTTCCAAAGCTATAGAATTCATCTATAAACTTCCTGGTGAGTAATGTATACACCAACCTCTACAATATCCGGACAATTTTGAAAGAATCAATGTATGCCTGCAAGCACATACAAACATTACAATTGAATATACACATTGTATTAAACTAATATTTACATGAATTGATTAATAGAATAATTTGTATTTGTTTTTACTATTATATAGGATGGATCAAGATATTATGTATCAGCAATAGTTATTTTCTGTGTTACTTTTTTAAATAGCAATTAAGCCAGAGATTGTATGTCTATTCTTTACATAACATATTCTTTAGCTTTTAATATTAAGCTAATGGTGTACCTGATAATAACGGAAATATTATTTAAGGTAATAAACCCCTGAAAAAATAATTTATGGACTGGGACAGCGTTTCTCAAACTATGGGTCGCGACCCACCGGTGGGTCGCGTAAGGAATCTTGGTGGGTCGTGAAAAGTTATAGAAAGCTCTGATTAACTATACTGGCTATTTCCTATACAAAAATCAAGGGGAAATTATCATAATTGTGACATTACACAATCTTGAATCGTGGCGTGATCTTCACCTGACCTCAGGTCATTGAACCTTTCGTCTCTCACACATGTTACAACAACTATATATAAAGTTAAGTTGGGCGCCATAAATTGTGGTAATTAATAGTGGGTCCCAACTCTAAAAAGTTTGAGAACCACTGGACTAGGATATTTAGAATAAACCTGTTTTATCAGACCACAACCAGTTTTACCCACCAACTATAAAATTACACTTTACAGTGGAATCGGTATATGCACTAATAAACCACAAAGTTAAACCTGGTGAATAATATATAAAAAATACATTTTACAGAAAATTAGTAGTGCCAACCCTTTACATCATTAATATGATAACCAAACATCATGGTATGTGGTTATGTCTCCAATTTACAGTTTGCCTGATATTATCACTGTTATCATTTGTATACAAACTCAACAGCACCAACAATATTTATAAACAACCCAAAGATACCAAATAAGATATGTTTTGCATTATCACCTTCAACTGAGTCTTCCTTTTTTTTTATTTAAGTATTATTTTTCAGCTCCATTTAATTACATTTTTGCTGTGAAAATGTGGAATTCTAGAAGGCTCATGCTTCAACTATTAATTAAGGAAAATAGAAAAAACACATCATTCAGCTGCCTGTTTTGCACACTTCGTGCGCTCACCAGCTGGATAATTATTGATATTTTTATAAAAAATCAATGTACATGTATTACAGAGATTGAACATCCACCTGCAGAACAATGTCTACATTGTGGACAACTCTTTCACTGTAGTTGATGTCGTTTTGTTTTATGTTTTGCAACAATTTGTATCCGAGCTTACCCAGCATGAACGACAACAACGATTTACCAATCTATCGCGGTGGTTTGATTTTGTGAGTAACTTTTATCCTTAATGGGGGAAGAATTTTTGGAGTGAGTGTAAATGCCCACTGACACTGGAAAAAAACAAAGAGTTTCACACCCATAAAAAAACACGAGTATCTTTTTTTAAAACAGCATACTACATTAGCTCTCCCAATCTAAATGTTGTTGTCTCACCAACAAGGATAAACCTTCCCAAACTTCCTACAACACACAGCAATACCATCTTCAACCCAAGTGGGCATGAATTAATATGACATGCGTTAAAATTCCCTTTGCTTTCCAACCCATGATAAATAAACACGATTATTCTGTCATTGTGGTACGATGATTTGTAGAATAAAGCATAAATAATATCACAAAAATATTAACTGTTAATTAGTTTTCGATAAGAAAAATGTTGCAGCCCTACAAATAGATGTAAAATGCTATGTTATTACAGTTTTGGTTGTTGCCTTGGACACTAAAGAAACATTTTTTGTAATAAAGTCCTATATATTTCTATGTTTAGTAAATGGTATCAAGTTTTATAAGTCGGCATTAAAAATATATCATCGTTCTTCAGCTAGTCGGTTGTGTCTTTGGGCAAGGCACTTTACAGACATTGCCTGAACCCAGCGAATTAATGGGTTCTAACAAATTGAAGGAACGTGTCTATCCTATACAACACACTGCAATAGCTTTGGTAACTCGACAGTGTGCACGAGGTGATCTGACGATTGTCTGTATGTTGAATATCCTATCATATCCTATGACATAGGAATTAATAATGGCCAAGAATGCTAATTTAAGATTAGATAATCAAATTAGACCTGACTAGGAATTAGCCACGCCTGATGGTTTAAGTTAATTTAATAAAATCATTAATACTTTGTAATTATGATCTGGAAATAGTGTTGGAAATACATAGTAATAATCTTAATTTCATTTATTTTTCAGATACAACACAAAGAAAGAGTTTTAATCAACCAGTCGTTTCATTTGTTTGTGAAGAACAAGATTTATTAAAATTCTATTTTTGATATTAAAACAACTTTATTATGAACGGATACGTGCGAAGTGTCATTCCAGTGCCACAGAGTTCATTATGTATACTTTATTATGACGCCATACTGTTCGATTTAGGGAATATTTTTGTCATTTATATCGATGTGCGGTTTTATCACGTCACAATAAATATTTTAAAACAAGTTAAAGGATGTTTCTCAGAAATTAGGTGTGAGAAAATTATGACGTAGGAGGGATAAGAAACTAAACTATTGATTACACAACAATAGAAGCTTCTGCTCGGTCTTGATTCGATTTAGTTCAAGGAATCCTAACAATAGTGTGACGTCACAAAAGAGAAAGAAGAAACGCGCAAGAAGCGGATGTCGCGAAAAAGGCTGTGATATAATTCGAAATTAATCCTGGTTAAGTCGATTGATAAACGAGCGTGTTCTTGTCCCTTACCCACAATTTTCATTGTTTGCTCGAATACGTTGTACTTGTGATGACATAGTGTAAAGTAATTGAGTAATCGATGGAGAATCTGACAAGTAACGGAAGTGAGATCTACAAACTACCATTTGTCGAAATTCCATTTCTTTCTATTGTGATCGTTATCGGTAAGACAGTACTGTGTTATGATCTCATAGTTGGTGTAACGCGCGACATCTGCAGGTGTTGTTGGAAACTTGTTCGTGATCGGGGCTGTACGATGCGAAAGAAGATTAAAGAATTGTGGTGTTGGTTTTGTCATTAACCTTGCCATTGCTGATTTGGCCATCACGGCGTGGTATCTGCCGATTGTGTTGGCGAATGTTGCCTCGGTAAGTTGTTTGTTTTGGTACATGGTATCCTTGTTGCGTGGTAGCATATGTACGTTGACTGGTATAGCAATGTAAATATTATGCTACCTTGCAACATGGCCAATTGTGATTGTATTTGCCTGTTTTACAACTATCAGGGATTCAAGGTATATTGACCATTCCTGTTGTGTCAGAATACATTCTTGTTAAAATAAATTAGGTTTAATTGCAATATGGCTTAGATGTACAGTAATACTCTTTGTGGCTATATAGTCTATTTCTTGGGGCTATTACATTCTGTGGACCTTAACACATTTAAATTATAGTACCACTAGGTTAGAGCAATGTAAAGAGTGGTTTTCTCTGGTAAAATAACACACTTTATATCCAGTGGGCTGTGGTCTAAATAGTTTGGCAATGGCGCACATGTGAACTATGTAGTGACATGCATTTTTTAAATATAGTTTCTTTATCAGCTTAAAAGTGAAACAAATGTTTTTAGGACTTCCTTCCATGCATTATTTCTTGCCGAAACTAGTAAAATATATGTTATGCCAACATTAAAGCTGCAAAAGATATTCCGTTGTGATAAATTAGATATTTTAATATGAAATTACTCATGTGTTAACAGTTTGCTCCCATTCATATTCATACCATTGTCAAACTACTTATACCAGTGCCCAATTAAAATAATGTAAATGGATTTCTGTAATAATTATAGTATAATAAAACCTTTTTTTTATAAACCATATAAATTTCCCAGGATTACAGAAACATCCTAGCAGATTCCAAATTATGTCACTTCACCGCATTGCTATCCAATGTATGCTGCGAGACATCCATGTTCACTCTGATGTTTATATCCATGAACAGATATTGGAAAATCACAAAACCTAATTCGTACTATAGATGGTTTGGTGGAAGGTATGTGTATATTATTTCCATGTACAATATTTTGGGAAGGCTTTTGCACTTTATTAATTTTGTGTGAAATGGATAAATAGTTTTCCTAATTTTTTTTATAGCTTACTATAATGTTTTATGATGTAAATTGTATTTCTATGTTTTGTATGAAAAGCAAAAATGGACAATTGTGCATCTTTCTTATTAAATGACAAAATTTAAAGTGTTGGGTTGTTTGGTGTGGTAATGGTTTAGTAACCTAATTGTACTCGGCAAATGCCAAACCACCTAAATCAATAGGTTTATTCTCTTTTTTATAATTTTAAATTTGTAGTTTAGTTGATTAGTGTAATATCATACCAACGGCTACAGTAAAGGTTTCCTTTGTCCCTTTTTTAAAAATATTACAAAGGATGTCAAATTTCCTGCAGAAAAACGCTTGGATGGATTGCGTTTATCTGGCTCCTCAGCTTCCTTTTAGCTCTTCCATTGTTGGTTGGCTGGGCTGGTAAGTGGAAATCACCATTGTCACATCATTGTACATTGTGTTAAACAGGACATCCAGTATTACGTCTTGGTACTGTCTCATCTGCAAGCATGTGATGAATCAACCTTGTATATATATATTCCCAGTAACTCCCCAGGGCATGAGGTGTCTTTCAATAACGCTGGATAAAGCCTAGCTTCCTGCACTTAAAAAAGGATATAAATTAACCAATTATCCACAAACACTTTAACAGCCTAACTCGGTTGTGAGGACATAAAAAACCCATGTATAAACCATACTTACCAGTTACCACCCAGGAGTATATTAATGAACCAATCAATCACACTAAGGGTCTCCAGCCCCATTGCTGTGGACACAAGGTCTGACTTCCTTTCAGTCCAGATGGATATAAATCAACTCCACCAAATCCATTTGTGTGCATAGTCGCTTACCAAACCTAGTAGTTACAAACAGTCAGTAACATTGTTTTTCCAACCAGGGAGTTCCCCGTTAGTGACATTTGACGTGAAAATGATGTCTTGCATGTGGAACGATCACTCGGAATACGGATACAATATTTTTCTTGTGTCCACCGCCATTTTTGTTCCCATTTGCACGACTGCGTTTTTCTACATCAAGATATTCGCGTGAGTCGAGTGTAATTGCCTTTTAACTTTATGACGCCACTAATTGGTATTGTTTTTTATAGACACGTAAGAAAATCGCGAAAGAGGGCGGCAGCACGGGAAATAGCGTCACCTAATGGATCTTCAAGCAGAGTCACGCAGGTAAAATCTTAATACCTACATATTTGTGATATTATCACCTTTAAACAACATATCAGCTATGTAAACGCACCATTATTACATCCCTAAAGCATTCTTCCGTATCTGATGACCCGCCATCATCGGCGATGCAGAACGTCCGATCGCACCATTCACGCCATAGCTCGATAAATGCCCACAAGATGTCGCGCTCAAAAAGAATCGGGGAGCGGGATCGGGCGTTAATGATAACCTTGTTCATTGTCATCATTTTCTTCCTGTTGTTTTGGCTTCCGTACGGCGTTATGACGTTGCTATGGCGTCATAATGTAACCGCGTTGGCAAAGCGAGCGTGTGGGTGGCTGGCTCTAAGTAACAGGTACGCAACTTTGTTATGGAACACAGTATTAAGCACACTATATAATGATCGTATACCTGAACGGTGTTAAAACAAATTTGTTTTCATTTATCTAGCTTAGCGTAGTCCAACTACAAGTCCGCGGGTTTTGACCATTGCTTTAACTTGTATATGGTACAGTCAATAATTTATAAAACAAGTATAGCATTTTAATAGTCGCAAGACTTGTATAAATCAAGCGTACAAGACTTTATCTAAAATTTATTACGACTGCAAAAAAATCGTTGTACGTCACAGAAATGTATAATTGCATTATGGCGTCTCGCCAGTAAATTGTTAGTTTACAGTTGGTGTAGGGTTGTATGCTAATGTAGCAAGGGTTGCAGTAAAATAGTGATAGCACAATGACATTGGTTAATGCTGTGGTTTTTATAATCATTATGTTGGAACTGGCCCGCAAGCCGTCACGGCTTTGTAAAATTGCCCGTAAGTCAAAAGTAGTTGAACCATGCCGATCTATAGCTGGTCGGTTGTGTTTTATTGGCGTAAAGGTTAGCGTTGTCGTAATAATCGTTGGAACATAAATTATAGCAATTTCTTCGTCGCAATTAACTCAATTTCAATTTCTCGATAATTTACACATAGTTCTATCCTTTCCAGTTGGTCTTCTGGATTTTTTTCCTTAAGCTGTAAAATCCAGGAAAACACAAATAGGCTCAACAACTTTTTTTATAATAAACTTTTTTCCGTCACAGTGCAATCAATAGTATCATTTATGGTGCCACAAACCGTCATTTTCGTCGTGGATACGTCAAGCTTTTAAAGCGAATTAATGACGTCTTGTGCTGCGGAAGAAAGCTGACCACTCCTCGCGGAATGAGCTCTGAAATCAAACAGCCAAGCGTAAAATTCGGATAATGTTGTATTTTTTTATATTTTCTGTTTCCACATCTTGCCATATTGAAGCAAGGTACTATTCCCTTTGTACTGTCTGAACTGTGGATTTCTTTTTATGCCCAATAAAATTATTGTTTTTATACAATCGTCATTTTGAGTTCTTTTGGTTATCTGTATCTTCGTTTCTAGTGCATCATATGCCCAGATTCCTGTTTTCTTCGTGATGTAGGATGGGACATTAATTTTTTATTCTTAAGGAAAATAAGAAAACGCAAGGGTTATTATTTGTGCAATATTCAGATTATCCGGCGAATACTGAAACCATTGGATTAACTTATCGATCGTAGTAAACCAAAGGGCGTCATATATAATATATTACAATAGCACGGTTTCATCCAAAGATCACCATAGTAAAAACCAGGGTTGCCAGACGCAAAGTACGCTTTACGGCCAAAATTCGGCCAATTTGTATCAAGTGCAAAATAAACTATTTAATTTAGTCATTTGGGCTATTTATCTCTTTATTTGTTGAAAAATTGTATAATTTTAATTCCCCCCAGATTTGTCAAACCCGTTCAAATACTATACAGGAATTTCTATCGTTATTATTTTATTTTAAAACGTCATAATCAGCTTTGTGATTTGGGAATCAGTTGATATTAATTTATTTCCATATACTGTCTCTCTTTTTTCCTTTATTTTTACTGTAGCGTAAAAATAATATGACGATTTGGCCAAAAACTTGACAATATTCTTATACGGCCAAATTCGACCAGATTTTTCCGCACGGCCAAACTATTTTTTTGCGTCCGGGACGATTTTGGTACGGCCAAATTTCTGAAATTTGGCCGTGAAAAAGGCCAAATGGCAACCCTGCTAAAAACTCTTCTAAGGGAAGAAAAAACTTGAATATCTATTCGGTCTTCAGTATTTTGCGCTTTCTGTGCAGATGTGTTTCTAGGCAAAGGGGCTAAATTTGTCGCTTCGAATCAATGTAATAAAAAATACTAGGCATATTGCGATTTCGGCGACTATAGAACCACGGTGTAGATTCTTTTTTGTGGGCGACCTGCACTCCGCCCAGAATCTCACTAGTGCTGCGTTGATTACTATCAACGCGAATGTCTGTCGTTAATCGGCCAAAACGCGCACGACTCTTTTATGGTCTTTAATGGCGGTTTTCTATAAATAAAATAAATACAATCAAATTATTGTCAGTAAATCAGTACTTAAAGAATAACATGAAAACTTACCAACTGATTAGCTTGCAGGTAAGTACAGTTAGGTTCGGTATCAAATATCATTTAGGTTCAGTATAAACGTTTCGTTACTATAGCAAATTCAGTGGTTCGGTACTAACACAATAAAAAGGAAATGAGGAATCGAGGCAATAAATAAAGGCGTGTTGTGACGTCACGACCTTGTGGGATGACCGATCTATTATCAGGGGCAAACAAAGGACGGCGCACCGACAGCATCAAACGATGTGAAATTAAAGGGAACTATAGAGATGTTACATTCCCCCCGACAAATATACAACGCATATATTTACAATAAACAACAAAAAACATCGACGTAAGTTCACGAAATAGAAACCACAAGGTTAAATACATCAGTTATTCATACTAAGGCATTTTCTGCGCAATCAAACATAATTTTGCGATCGGGCGTTTAAGGACACCATTTTTCGTCTTCACAGAAACAGTACGCACAGCGCCATGTTTGTCGGCGTAAGTGTCCACTACACGACCGAGTGTCCATTTTGCTCGTGGCTGAGACTCGTCCACCAACAATACTATGTCATCGTTCTGGATATTCGCTCGCTTCTGCAACCACTTCTGTCGTTCTATCAGATGAGGCAAAAAATCCGACAGCCAACGTTTCCAAAACACGTTGGCCAGGTGTTGTACATGCGCCCATCGACGACGAGCGTAACAATCCTTATCGTCGAAAAGTCCGGGAGCTTGATTAGGTGAACCACGTAATATCAGTAAATGGTTCGGCGTCAGCACCTCGTCATTTCGAACATCTATGGTCACTGGAACAAGAGGTCTCGAATTAAGGATCGATTCTACTTCGACAAACAAGGTCTGAAGTGTTTCATCAGTAAGGATGGTCTTCGGTGATTGTAGGGAAGAGAGCACTCGGCGTACCGACCGTATAATTCTCTCCCATGCTCCGCCCATATGGCTAGCTGCAGGAGGGTTAAATGACCACGAAATTTCTTTCTGGCGTAAATGTTCCGCTATGTGCTGGCGGTTCCACTTTTCTATTGATGATCTAAGGATTTTCGCAGCACCAACAAAATTAGTACCGTTGTCACTGTAAATGTGTTCCGGTTTTCCTCTCCGTCCAGTAAATCGTCGCAACGCGTTCAGAAATGAATCTGTAGAAAGGTCACAAGCCACCTCAAGATGCACGGCTCTCATCGTTAGACAAGTGAACAGGCAGCCGTATCTTTTTATCTGGCTACGTCCTTGTTTTACATAGAAAGGACCAAAATAATCTATTCCGACGCTACTGAACGCAGGTTTGTCGGACTGCAGGCGACAAGCAGGCAGATCGGCCATCATTTGACTTGAAGGAGTTGTACGTCTTCTTTCACAGGGTAAACACCTTGTTAATACGCGTCGCACTGCGACTCCTATCTTCAGTATCCAGTAAGTCCTTCTCAGGGAAGAAATCGTGTGTCCCGATCCAGAGTGTCCGACAAGCTCGTGGTGTTCAGTGATTACCAGTTCTGTAATATTGGAATGACAGGGGAGTATTATAGGGTGTTTTATATCATATTCGACAGTCGCCCTCTCTATGCGTCCACCAACGCGAAGAAGGTTTTCTTTCATAAATGGGTTAAGTCTCAAGAGAGCCCGCGTACACTCATTCTTCTTCGCTTGTTGTCCTGTCATCAAACTTGCGATAATCAGTCCAAAGTGTTTACGTTGCTCGTACTTTATCAGTTGCAGACCGGCAAATTTCATTTCTTCCACGGTAAGAGGCCCACTTGATACAGCCTCCCGATCTTGATTCACTCTTTGGCGCAAATACTCCTTGTATCTGAGCAACCACGCTGCGGCTTTCTTTAGTCGGTACCATGACGAGTAGTAGTTAATTAATCTATCCACTGCTGGTTCAGTTTGGTTCATTGCCGTTTGACCGGGAATTAACAAGTTCACACTGACATCTTGCCGCTTGACAGGTAAAAATTCATCAGGTACTTCCGGGAGTGTAACGGGACACTTGGGCCACGTATCTTCTGTACTCCAGAGAAATTGAGGCCCATTAAGCCAACGTCCAGAAAGGGCATCTGGGTCAAGACCACGAGTAGCGTCGTCCGCCGGGTTCAATTGTGTCGGTACGTGTTTCCATCTCTTAATGTCGGTATGTCGTTCGATTTCAGCTATGCGGTTTGCCACGAATGTAGGGAACCTTTTCGTGGAGTTGAATAGCGTCTGAAGTACCGCTGTTGAATCGGTCCAGAAAGTTGATTGACAGTCACTTAGCTTCAATTCTCTTCTAGCAACCTGGTCATTTCTTACGGCAAGCACAGCGGCAGTCAGTTCTAATCGCGGGACGGACATGGTGCTGGTCGGTGCCACTCTTGCTTTTCCAATTAAAAAGGCACAATGCACATTACCGTTATCATCTGTACTTCGGAGATAAGACACCGCGCTGTAAGCTGCGGTTGAAGCATCTGCGAAATGGTGTAGTTCGGTAATAGCTACGTTTCCAAACTCAGGAGGGCGAAAACAGCGACTAATTCTAACGTCTTCCAGCCCCGGAAGAACGTCAAGCCACGACTTCCACTCATCTGCTTCACTTTGCAAAACCGGTTCGTCCCAATCGAGTCCGCGCTTGCAAAGTTTCTGCCACAGAAGTCTTCCCTTTATTAGAACCGGTGCTGCAAACCCCAAAGGATCGTAAATGGAACTGACCACAGAGAGTATCCCTCTCTTGGTCACGGGGCTCTTCTTTTTAACGACGGTGTATGTGAATTTATCACAGGATACCAACCATTGTACTCCGAGCACACGCTCATCCACACAATCGTCGATTTTCATCGTCTTAACATTCTTTGCTCTATCCTGTTCGGGAATCGAATCCAAGACCTGCTGGTTGTTGGTTAGCCATTTCGTAAGGCGAAACCCGGCTTGCGAAAGTAGGTCCCGCAGCTGCGCTACGAGTCGTACTGCTTCGTTCACATCGCGAGCTGAGACCAAACAATCATCAACATAAAAGTTGTTGGTTACCACTTCCGAGACGACGTCGTCATAAAGGTGACCAAACTCGATGGCTGTTTGTCTCAAGCAAAACGCCGCACAGCTCGGTGACGACGTCGCGCCGAATAAGTGCACCAACATCTCGTGCACTAATGGCTTTGACTCCAAATTACCGTCCTTCCACCAGAGAAAGCTCAGCGTCTTTCGATCCTTGGGTTCCACCCTCACTTGGTGGAACATCGCTTCGACATCTGCTACCAAAGCGACTTGGTGTATGCGGAAACGCATTAGCACGCCCACAAGGCTATTCATGAGGTCTGGGCCTTGCAGTAAAACATCATTAAGCGCAAGCCCTTTGTGTTTCGCTGCGCAGTCGAACACTACCCGTACCTTACCAGGTTTCCGCGGGTGCATCACAGGATGGTGAGGTATAAACCATCTGTAGTTGAACGCATTCAGTTCGTTTGTGGTCACTTCACGAGCGTAGTCATTGTCAATGTAGGTTTGCATCGAGGCCAAGTACCTTTTTCGTAAATCATCGTCCTTTTGAAGTCGTCGTTTCAAGCCTTCAATTCGTTTCTCCGCCATCGCGCGGTTGTCCGGTAAATCAGGTGCACCGGGCTTCCTCGGTAACGCTAACTGGAAATGACCGTCCACTTGGACGATGGACCTTTTCATCATATCGTGAGCCACACGATCTTCTCTTGATGTAGGATTCTCTAGAACGGCAGTCGCATCGCCAAAGTCCATTTCCCATAGTCGGTTAATTTGTCTTGAAAGACGATCTGTAGTAATGGCAGCGAGATTATTGTAGATTGTAGTTGATCGGGGCGACACACACGACGGCCCCATCAATGACCATCCTAAAGGGGTTTTCCAGGCAACAGGTTCATCCTGTTTCCCCTTTAAAATGCGCTCTACACACAGAGCCTCTGGTACATCAATACCAATCAGTAGCGTGACTGTCCCACCAGCCACATGCGGGAATTCCAATCCCTTTAAATGAGACATGTCATTTATCTTCTTCTTATCAGGTATCACGTTCGGTTGAACTGGAATTTGATCTACGGATACCACGTTCCGTAGGTGGATTTCGGTATTGGCATCTAGCGAACATACAGTGAAATTTGTGATCATTCCATTGTAGGACGACTGATTACACAGTGTCGTCATCTGAATCTGTTTTCGAACGCCTGTTAACCCCAGGGCGTTCACCAAGGTCTGGCTGCAAAACGTGGCTGTAGAACCGGTATCGAGAAATGCGTAGGTGCATACTTCGCGACCTTGGAATCGAACCTTCACGGGTACTACGCACAGGTAGATATCTTGGGGTTCGAAGGCTTCGTCATTTTCCAGCTTCTCCGAGAGCATGGACGAACACGACATCGTGTGCTTTATCGGAGTCTCATTATTTGTCACCTTTTTGTCGTTGGTTATTCCGGCATGCAACATTGTATGGTGATAGGGGCTCCCGCATTTACCACATTCTTCCGTCGACGAGCAGTCTATCACACGGTGGCCGTGGCATAGGCATCTGAAACACAGGCCTTTGTTCAATGCGTATTCGCGACGCTCGCGAGTTCTCTTGGACCTAAATGTGTTACACTGGGGCAAGCTGTGTCTCTTAAAGCACAAAATGCACATTTCACCTCGGGAATTCGGGAGCACGTGTGGTTTAGTCTCAGATACAGTGCTGCATGTTGCAACTCTCAGTTTCCTTCCACCTCTAGAACCCATCTTCACATTGTCGGCACGGCGATAAAGGCTTTCACCGTACAGTGAATTCCATATGTTAGAGTGGCGCGAAACGAATGTCACAAGATCTAAAAATCCAGCTTCTCGTTTATTTTCTTCAAAAACAATTACTGACCACTCTATCCACTTCGCTTGCAGATTGTCAGGTAACTTTTGAAGAATCGGTAGAAGACAATGCAAGGAATTAAAACCGGCGTATTCGCCAACGTCTGCCAGGGCACTTCGGCACCTTTGCAATAGTATGTTCAGTTTCAGTAGGCCACTCGGATCTCTTTCCCCGACTTCCGGCGTCTTCGATAGCAATTTTGCACATGCTGCTGAAATAATGTGGGGACGACCGTACAATTGCCACAACTGTTCTCGTGCCAGGTTGTAACCGCCAACCGGGTCTTTACTAAAGTGCGATAGCTGACGTCGCACATCGGGTTCGCATTGTTGTAGCAGGTAAGTCAATCTTGCCGAGTCCGACCGTACGTGAGCCATTACATGTGTCTCAAAGTTGCGAATAAATTCGTGATAATCAAGCGGGTCGCCGTTAAACTTCATTAATTCCGGACGGGGAGGGAGAGTCCTATCACCCCAATAGTGAATCTGTTCATATCGTTCGGGAGATACGGTTCTCTGGACACGGTTCTTTCCGTCGTAACGTGGAGACGCGCGTGCTTCAGGCTTGTACTCCTGTTGCGCCGGGTTCGGTTGCGATATACTTTCGAATCGATTACAATTTACCGATAATTTATCGAATGTAGAAAAAGGCACTGGCAGGACATTTTTAGAGGTTTCTTTAAGTATGCGAGTCGAAATATGCTTTCGGTTATCGGTAATGTTCGGGTTTCCTACCGTATCGGTTTGCTCGTGTGAACTGTTGGGCATGGTCAGCAGGTTGGGAGACTGTTCATTAGTACATTGTTCATTCCAAGCTCGTAACTCCAGTTCTGCCATCTCCGCATTCCGTCTAGATTCTCATCGAGCTTCCTCGGCTTTCCGTTCGGCCGCTTCTTGGGACGCAGCAACCTTTTCCTTTTCTCGCTGGTCGACCTGTAAAACTTCTAGGCGAGCTTTCTGTGCTCGTACATAAGCTTCACGTCGTTTCACGCTCGACCGAGAACTGCGCAGTGAGCTTGCACTATCGCTGATGGTATACAACCTGTCAGGACTCTTTAGGGATATTGCCGATTTATCAGACAAGGCGTCATTTATTTGAAACCAATCGCCAATACGGGTATCAAATTCTACTTTGCATTGAACTATACCTTTTAGAGGTTGATGGCCTTCAGAGTTTAATTCTTCTGGTGTGAATGCTTCAGAGGCAAGGGAGAGAAGTCTTTGGTAAAGGTTATCTATTACCGATACCAACTTCTTCAGCTCGGAAGCGGATCCTGGATCAATCATCAAGCACTCTGCTAAAATTTATTTCTTGCGAAGGTTAGCTTCCACAACATCAAACTCTTTTAAATTGTCTGACGCCATGATCGTTTCAATATTGTTAGGTTCAGCAAACTGACCGAGAGTCAGTTGAAAACTTTAATGTAGATTCTTTTTTGTGGGCGACCTGCACTCCGCCCAGAATCTCACTAGTGCTGCGTTGATTACTATCAACGCGAATGTCTGTCGTTAATCGGCCAAAACGCGCACGACTCTTTTATGGTCTTTAATGGCGGTTTTCTATAAATAAAATAAATACAATCAAATTATTGTCAGTAAATCAGTACTTAAAGAATAACATGAAAACTTACCAACTGATTAGCTTGCAGGTAAGTACAGTTAGGTTCGGTATCAAATATCATTTAGGTTCAGTATAAACGTTTCGTTACTATAGCAAATTCAGTGGTTCGGTACTAACACAATAAAAAGGAAATGAGGAATCGAGGCAATAAATAAAGGCGTGTTGTGACGTCACGACCTTGTGGGATGACCGATCTATTATCAGGGGCAAACAAGGACGGCGCACCGACAGCATCAAACGATGTGAAATTAAAGGGAACTATAGAGATGTTACACACGGTAAACTGATATTTATAAAATTCTATCCTATACAAGGTATATGTCCGGTTACCCGAGCTATTGGTTTGTGTTGAATATGTTTAAGACGTTCCTTCAGTTTTAGTACAACCCATTAATATACCTACAGTATATTAGATTTTGAAACCTATTCTGTTCATGGACTTAAAGAATTTCCACCTTAAATAAGAATTTTCGTGGACTTGCTTGAGACCGATAATTCAGTTGGTCAATTGGTCTACGTGTTGTGAAATATCACACATGGGACGATTTTGTAAACCTCCGTGAAAAACTGCTGTAAAGTTCGCTCATCCTCAGCCGTTATACATTTTCATTCAATGTGTCAACACTTTAAGTCAACTGTAACACATCTGTTTCATTCCGATATAAGCTTATAAGTACAGATTGCTGGGCGTGATCTATTTCACTTATTCTATTAACTAAGTATTTACCGCATTATATTTCCGGTAGTTTAGTGTTGCTGTATGTCGTTACAACAAAACTATGCGCATCTGAACACCAATGTAAAGATCAAACGGAGCAGCCGCCTTTAACGTGGTTTTTATTTATTTCTTTTTTTAAACCCATGATGGGCTCGTCACGAATACCGTTTTTTTATGGATTTGTCGATAATCAAGTTGTATAGTGGTCGTTGTCCTAGCTCGCCATTACGGTATATGTGTATTGACAACCGAAAAATCACGTATATATAGCAATACCAAAGTAAGTAGACGCGAATTTATTAATAGACCTAGGAAATAAAAACGATTTTAGATTCATTGTCAATTGGCACTTGTAGGTTATAACCTCTTACATGTACTTTATTGTTTTATCTGGTTTGTTATTGTAAGCATCAAGCATGTTAAAGTTATTTCTGCGTATACATAGATAGACAATGAAGTATTGCAAGGGTCTTGAATACATAGGCGCAATTATGCATATTGTATAATTATCACTGGTATATTTATATATGTAATTACTAAGTAGTGACTATTGTAAAATACTACTGTTAGCTGTTTGTTGGAAATTGGAATATTCTGTTACCCGCTAACAGTACGGTACCACTCAATCAATATATAATGTATGTAAATATTTACATAAAATCAAGTATAAAGTAACAGAATGAAAAAAAATTGTTTTTATTATTAGAAGTACAATAATCTAACCTTTTCTTAACTGAACTATTTTTTGTTAGATAGAAATCTTAAAACATCCCCATGGCACATAATCCTGGTATTGCATTGGATTTAGAGTGGGTGGAGAGAAGCGTGGTGGATCTGCCAGCTGTCAACCGCAGGGCTGCTACCTTGCTTACAAGGAGAACTGTAAAAAAATCATGGCAAGCGGCATGGCTCCTACGTGCTGTGACCTGTATCGACCTTACAACTCTTTCTGGCGATGACACTTCGAGCAATGTTAAGCGACTTTGTTTCAAGGCAAAGAATCCGATTCGTCAAGATTTGCTAGACGCAATGGGAATGGGAGATTATGACCTCACAGTAGGTGCTGTCTGCGTGTATTCAGCCAGAGTAAAGGAAGCGCTTGATGCATTAAAGCGGGCGGGTGGGAATAATATCCCAGTTGCATCCGTTGCAACTGGGTTTCCTGCAGGTCAAGTCCCCTTTGAAACTAGATTAAAAGAGATTTCCATGGCAGTCAAGCTTGGGGCAACCGAAATCGACATCGTTATCTCGCGGGAGCTAGCTTTGACCGGCAAATGGAAACAAGTTTATGATGAAGTGAAAGCGTGCAAGGCTGCTTGCGGGGAGGGTGTTCATTTGAAAACCATTCTCGGCACTGGAGATCTTGGGACTTTGACCAACGTGTACAAAGCAAGTTTGGTCTCAATGATGGCTGGATCAGACTTCATTAAAACCTCAACAGGTAAAGAGGGTGTCAATGCCACTTTACCTGTAGGTTTGACTATGGTACGTGCAATACGGGAATATTACCATAAAACCGGGTTTAAAGTTGGGTTCAAACCTGCTGGTGGGATAAGGACAGCAAAGGACTCATGTGCTTGGCTTGCACTGATGAAGGAAGAGTTGGGAGATGAGTGGCTTCATTCCGATTTGTTCCGCATCGGCGCCTCTTCGCTCCTGACTGACATCGAGCGGCAGATTTACCATTTTGTCACTGGCCGTTATGCTGCTGCTCATCAGTTACCAATGGCTTAATTTATGATATAATTGTTGGGATTTATGATGCAAATTGTGTAGTTTATGACATCATAATGGTGTTGTGGTTTCAGTTTTACGGCTGTTGGTGCAATTTATTATGTTATAATAGTCTTTACAAACTTTTAAAATGTCACAAATTTTCCCTAAAATGCCAAATCAATGAATTTGAAAAGTTCAATAATCATGTTCCTTTTTAGGTGGTTAGTGGTGATAAAAAATGGTTTTATTGAAACGGATTCCAAGTTTAACAATCAGGTCTGCATACAAGCCACGATTTAACAGCACGAATGAACATTTGTTGAAATATAGACCTTCAGCAGCACCACCGTGTGAGCACGATTTAGCACGTTTGCAGGATTTTATTTCCTCTCACAGTCGGATCTTCGTTCTCTCAGGAGCTGGTTTATCGACCGAATCCGGGATTCCTGATTATCGCTCAAAGAATGTTGGCTTGTATGCACGGACGAACCATAAACCGATGCAACATCAGGACTTTGTTGCAAGTGAGAGTCAGAGGCAGAAATATTGGGCTCGGTCGTACCTTGGTTGGGTTAAGTACGATAAATGGGCCCCAAACCTTGCTCATCAAAAGCTTTCAATGATGGAACACGACGAAAAGGTGGGATGGCATACGACGCAGAACGTTGATGGGCTTATGGTCAAGGCTGGTGCCGTGAAACTTACGGAGCTGCACGGCTGCATGCGAGTCGTAGTATGCATGGGATGTAAATCAAAATATAATCGAAATATCCTTCAACTGGACATGGATAATTTAAATCAGGACTGGACAGCAGATGTGCTGGGTTACGGCCCAGATGCTGATGTATTTCTTCGAGATGAAGACATTATTGGATTTAAAGTTCCACCCTGCAGGAATTGCGGTGGTGATTTAAAACCAGACGTCACTTTTTTCGGCGACAATGTACCACGACCGAAAGTCGATTTCGTGCACTCCAAAGTGGTTGAATGCGATAGTGTTCTTGTGGTTGGGTCATCACTACAAGTGTGGTCGGGTTATAGGTTTGTGCTGCAGGCGTCAAAATTGGGATTGCCGATATCGATAGTAAATGTTGGCCCAACACGCGCCGATGAACTCGCCGACTTAAAAATCAACGCTTTATGCTCTGACGTGTTTCGTGCAGTTAAATAGTCGTAAAATAAAAAGAAACTTGATTCATAGGAGTAATGTGTTTAAACAATTATTTAATTTATTTAATATATTGTTTTTAAATTTGTTATAGAAGAATCTTTGCTCATTACCATTCTTTCTGCCATCTCCATCAGTTGAATCCAAATTGTTAAGGTCATTCTTGACCTGGAACAAATAATTTTAATGATTGTTGTCACCCAGTATTTTTTAAAACAATTTTTCCCAATCATCGCCGACTTAGTTATCAGTTGACATTATTATGGGAATTGTGTGCCAAGCGTAATGCAGATAGTTGTGTCGTGTGTCGATTTTATTTAATACATAAAAAACAAAAATAACATGAACACAGCACCCCTGCAAACTCGCAAGTCACTGTGTAAGGTTTCTTTGTTTAAAAACTGTTCACAGATCCATTATGAATTTGTTTTAAATGTAACATTTAAATATTCAATTAAAATAATAAAATTTTATATAATGGTTTTAAATTTACATGTCTATTTTATTTGTAACAGTCTGTTTAAGTATGTTCAGCAAAATTTACTCTGAAATATCATATTAATTATTAAACCAGTACCAATCTTTAAGAAATATCGAAATCATGGTAGGCTATCCTATCAATAAATTTTGACTTGTTGAATAATTGAAATATTTAATCAATATTTGAACACAGCTGCTTACTTATATACTGAGTACACTATAATACATCACTGTGCCAATTGTTTTTTTTTGTACAGTTTCTCCTTCTAGTAGTCTGCTATTTAGCTTGTAGATTTCTCAAGAAAGTACTGTATCATTAACAAATTGAATGGTGGACTTACAATAACTAGTTTTTATGCTCAAATTCTAGAACTATGCTCTTTTATATTTATTTAAACGTATAATTAGGTAATGTAAAATAGTGTAACATGTATTTATATTACTGTATATACTTTTTGCCATGTTTTTAATATTGTGGTTATACTGTGTGTTATTTTGTGCCAACTGTTACTCATACATTATAATGCTTTTGTTTGCATTTAACGTTATCTTTTTTGTTTTGTTAAGATAATTAAAAAACAGATATTATTTCAATAGCTCTGAAAGAGGTACCGGTAGTCTTTAAATGCAACTGTGACGTTGCTTTGTTATTTTAATAAAGTGTCAGAAGCAGAATTTGCAATTATTATTTACGATTTGCATTTTTTTGACCTTGAATGCTATGTCTGCTGTAGTAGTTAAATAACCTTGTTTAACACTGTGATTCTGTCATATCATTTCATTTTTACATGATAATATGCACGGGATTAATTGCAATGTTTATTTACTCTATGTAACTCAGGCCTTTGTAGCTAGGAAATTTGGCTGTGTAGGCAATTAGAGATGGAATCAACCCCAATTTTACCCGAAGGTCCAGTTATAAAAGTTACACAGGTGATGTCATAAGATATTGTTGTATCATGTAGTGGTAATGTCAGATTATTTGTGTCTCATAGAGGATCATTTCAACATTAGGTGGTGGAAGTGTATACTAAAATTGTGATCTTGCTAAATAACATTAAAGTGCCTCATTGAAATTGTTTTTTATAGACTGGTAAAACACATAAATTAAGCTGATCATGTTTTATATTTTGCCATTTTTACGAATTGACCAATTTAAGTATTTATAATATCCCTGTAATGTAACATATATGTTAAATGTTACCACCATATTTTACTTTTAGGTAAGTTAGCATCATGTTTTTATTATGTTTATGTTAATTTATAAATCGTGTATTATTTCTATTCAGGTGTCGAAGTTACAATCGGAATATGCTAGCGACACTCCGTTGAGTAGTGGCGGTGAAGATGATGATGTAATAATCATGTTTGTGATGTCATTACTTTACGTTGTACTTCATTCTGCTGCTTCTTTTAACAATTACCTTTGTTCAGTTTAATTATTGGTTATTATCGAACAAACCTTCTGTTTACAAGACTAATTAGCAGTTAGGGAAATGATGTCATATCACGCAATAGCAATTATGACATCATGAAACTGTCTGTCCATCAATTAGAGTAAAACCAAAACTTTGTAGTGTCATCATTTTTTTTTTAAATTCGACTTTAAACTGCTATGGTACGGTACTATAGGAAGCTTTTCTAGTAATGATAGATAGGAAATTCTTATTTTAGGATATTTGGTTACCTATGCAGTTTCAACATGATTTTGGTTTCTGCCTTAACAGCAGGAAATGGATTAAAATGATAAAATTTTATTTGTATTAAAAAACATAATCTGTATTTGAACTTACCAACCTAATTAAGAGTTGTCACTATCAAGCTTGTACCATCAAATTTATGGTTTGCCTTAAATGCGGTTTTGTTTGAATAGAAAACAAATCTTTGGTTGAATACACTTTAAACTTTCCATGCATATGCCCAAAGTAAGGGAGCTAGAGAACTTTAAATTGCACCCCTTGTGCGACAACTATAAACTAACATTCTTTTTTATCAAGAGAATTTTAAACTAATGGATAAACACTTTAATCAAACAATATAACCAACATCCATTTTTTTTAAATTTTTCCCAACATGGACTTCTCAAACCATGAAAGTACGGAAAGTTTATTATTCTAAGCTGTCGTTGAGTTATTAACCCCTGGTTTACCCCAGGTGAAAGATTTACTTGAAACTTTAAAAGATGACCCAACATGGAGAGTTCCACCAGCAGACCTGGAGGAGAAGATTCGGTCGCTTCTGGAGCATTACTTCTCCGATGCAAATTTAATTAAGGTTGGAAGCTGTTTGGCAAGGGTGTCTAGTTGGTTAGCTCACTCAGTTAGCCTTGACTGGCAGTCATAAGACGGTAGACTTGAAACTAGGTGCAGTTATTGTAAAAGACACTTATTTGGAATAGTCTGAGCCGGGAAACCCAAACCTAGTAGAAGAATGGCTTAAAATAAAAAGCAAAAATCTCAGTCACATACAACACACTGCAATAACTCCAATAACCTGGTGGTGTATCAGTTAATTTGTTTATTGCATGTGACATTATGTTCATTGAATTTTTCTAACCAAGTGGGTAAATCCTTAATATCCTGTATGTATGTTCCTGTTCTTTATCAATTCAAATTCTAAATACAGATTAAGTCAGAATATATAATTTTCGAACCACTCTAAAATATACTTATCAATGCATATTTTTTCATCTTATTTAAAACAATTAAAAATAATATTGCATATTGTGTTTAATCAAACAATGTGTATTTCATGCATAATATTTAGTTTATTAATGGATAACAAATTTGCTTGGAATCG
The DNA here is from genome assembly GCA_000149265.1 of Ciona savignyi. Taxonomy (NCBI): domain Eukaryota; kingdom Metazoa; phylum Chordata; class Ascidiacea; order Phlebobranchia; family Cionidae; genus Ciona; species Ciona savignyi. Next base: position 263,583 of record CH001427.1, on the reverse strand, counting down.
CATCACATTTTCTATTGTATCCAAATTTGTACTGGTACTTTAGTTGTAAATTTCCAGTTGAAAGTGTAAATGCCTATGGTTGTTACTTAAAATCACTTCACAGCTTGTGCATGTGTCGATGTGTGTAACAATTGACTCCTACAAGAGGTATTTTAATTATACAAAAACAAAATAGCAATATCAGCGCTTTTTTATAAGCTCATTCATTATGATCCAATTGACACAATTTTTTTTCTTCGTGTTGTTAGCAGTATTTTATTTATAATTGAAAAAGAAACAATTCCTTGTTGTCTTTATTATTGCACTCTGTCAACACCAAGAATGAATGACCTTGTGTACTCACAATAAACTCACTATACAGACTTCAAAAAGTCCATATCTATTTTTCAAAATGTACTTTTCTAGAAATTATACTTTTGAGTAAACTGATAAGATAAAGGAACAACTCATGTAGCCATAGATGCCTTACACTTTAGTCTGTCATATGAAACAGCAATTAGTTATGTAAGAAACATAACAAAACACTTTAACACTGTTATACTATTATAATTAAAACTAAATATCTAATCTTGTTCACATTTAGTCGTTTAGTTATTTTCCATTTTTTTTAATATTACGAAGCTGAAATTATTAAACAAATAAACCTTCCAGACATAATGCATATATCTGTTGATTCTTTTGCAATTTATAGAATTATTATATATTTATAAATAAATTTGACTTTACCATAGGTTCTGAAAATTTGTAAGTCAAAAAATTTTGAATTTATTTCTTACAATGGCCATTATTACAGGACAAGTTCTTACTGAAGCATGTAAAGAGGAACAAGTTGGGTTACGTTTCTGTAAAACTATTAACAAGTTTTAAAAAAGTGAAAAATTTGTCCAAATCTGACTGGAGAATCACCGCTTACTCATTGTCAAAGTCTCAGTTCCTTGAACTTAATAAATCGGTTTGTATGTTTTAAGAAATTCATTGAAGCTTTTAAAAATAATGCTGTCTCTCAACACCTCAGGCTATAACTAAGCTGCAGTATCAAGATATTTAATTGTGTCACTATGTGTTTTATGATATTGGTGATTTTTTATGACCTTGTCAGCAATAATATATGAATCAACTCTTTACAAATAATAGCACAAGCAACTTGACTAAGGACACAAAGTATCTTGCAATACGTTGATACCCCTGGATAGTCTTCTTTCCTACAAGGATCTAAATGAATTATCCATACCGGGGCCAAAAATCAATCAAATTTCGCGCGAATAAGAATTCACTCATGTAAGGAAGCTCACACGCGTAACAAAAGTAATTATAGACAATTAAAATGTTTCTTACTTTCCTTTATGCCTTTTAATGGGAAAAGGGTCACGGTAAGCGTTAATTAATTTTTTAAGTGCAAGGGTAACTCACACAGCGTGCTTCTCGCGGATTTTTGGCCCTATACAACAACCACAACAACTTAACCGCGTTGGAATTTTTACTTTACAACCCCCATTTCAGGGAACAAAAGTGAGGAGAAAGGAGCCACTTCCGGACATTGATCTTCCAACCTCCTCAATCCGAACTTTACTCTACAAACTTCCTGATGATGTGGGTGACCCAACCATCGATGGGGTACGATATTATATGATACTTTATTGAT
>CH001427.1:189843-251140 GCA_000149265.1 Ciona savignyi | reverse complement strand
TTTTCTTTACGTCCGAGGACGGTTTGGTGAAAATCGAATCCAGATCTTCAATCCAGTCACCCACCATGCACAAATGTGGGAGATGGGTGGCTAGCAAGCCTAGTAGAGCAGGGTAGAGGCCTTGGCATGCTTTCGGTTGTCGCTGGGCATTATAAAGCAATAGTTTGACGGGAATTTGGTTGATTAAAGCAGCAGGATATCTTTGTGGGCGATTCGGTAGCAAAGCCAATGCTTTCATGTTGCTTAAAATACTGTCTTCGTATAACAGAACATAATACAGCATGAGCAGCATAGATGTTAGAGAGTACTTAGGCTCATTCGAAGTCCCTTGCATTCCATACACTGTGAGGATATCTGTATACTGGAAAGGTTGGTTTACAGCCCCTTCCTGACGAGGTTGGTGTGTCTTTCCAGCTGGGGTGACAATTGTGGAGACATATTGCGATATTAAGGGCTGTAACTGTGGATGCAAAGGTGCACTGGCTGAGCAGATTTGCCTGTAGATCCAATCATTTACAGGGACCCTGCACTGTGAAAAAGCGCGGGTTTTAAGAAGTTGATATACGCAATGTACTGGAAGGAAACCTGTCATTGTGGAATTTAGCTTCTTTGTAACTGGAACCTTGGTTGCATGAGCTGCGATAACCTGGGTGGGAAAAACCTCTTCGGTAAAGATTTGCCTTAAACGAGTTAATGATTGAGATGGGACTTTAATCCGCATCCCAAGAGTGGAACACGCGAGTCGGACAGCAGCGTTGCGACGATCCCCGTGAAGATGGATGGCGGTGAGAAGAAGTTGTTCTGCGAATGATGATCCTTCAGGTCCGATCCTCTCCATTTCTGAGGAACGACTCGCTAACCATTTTATCCACCCCACCACCCTCCTTTCCTGCTCCGCACCACTGAGGAGAGCAGGACATGCAAGCAACATCCCAAGAGCCAGGGAAACAAATCTGATACCAGTTGGAGTAAGAGGAGGAAAACAGGTCATCAATCTCAGAACCAACTCGGATTCTTCAGCTGTAAATTTCAATCCGGCGATCGCTTTTAATGAGCAGTAAAGTCTGATCAACGCAGCTGCTTTTAAACAATGCTCTTCCAATAACAAAAACATTGATTCTGGGAAGGACTCTTCTTGTTTCATTTCAGTTTTAATTTCAGCCGTTTCAACGACACTTTTAAGTTCTTTGATTAGTTCCTGTCGCAGCTGGTCATCTTCTTTGGCGTGTCGGATATACGTTGCAAACCACGTTCTGGTTTTTGAATCGTTTCCCAACAGCAGCCCACTTATGAAGGCCGTTAAATCACTGATCGATTTCTCCTGAGATTCACTGGAAATGTGGTGAAGTGTGAGTGAGACAGCCAGTTGGGGCAACTGGTACTGCTGGACGCACAAACTCCGCAGCGTGAGTGTGCAACTCGGATTCATTGTGCTGAGCATCATTAGTGCTTCACATCGTAACTGCTCATCACTGACAAGAATATCATGGCTTGAGAGTTTAGGTTGGTTCGGTTGCAATAATGAGTGTGCAACACTGGAAAACGACTCGGGATTATTCGCGACAAGTTTTGACAAAACCCAAATCCCGTTTGGAAAATAAAGCAGCGCTTTACAAACTGTGCAAATGTTTAAAAATGAGGGCAACTCCGCGCATAAGATACAAATTGCATCGGAAACTTCCTCCAAATACGCAGGGCTTGAAAATAATTCCGAATCTAACTGAGAACAGCTTTCATTTGATTCGATCCTTATTACGATCGGAAGCAGTTCAGAAATTACGATTCGAAACTTTCGTGCTGGTTCACTCTGTTCAAACTGAAGCAAAATACCTTGTTGGAAAGTTGGCTCCTCCGCTGAAATCTTGGTCCTCATCTGCTGCTCTTTCCGCCCGTCGGCTTCAAGTTCATGGAAATCGACAGATAGGAGCGAAACGATTTCGTTCACAGCCTCCATGTCGGACAACAACTGCAACAGATACTTCCGATCGTCCTGCCACTTGGCACTTTTATCTAAAGACGGGCATAAAGACATGCGAACTAAGGAAGGCAGCAAAGCCCGTAACTCCTCCTTTGCAGTTCGTAGTAATTCCTGAATGTTCAAATCGCCCATGCTCGTGAATACGTTCGATTTTATCGGCTGCATATTCCAAGGCATCATAAAATCCCAGTTGAAATGAAAATCTGCGAATAATTTGTTTTGAAACTATATTTTCACCACAGATCGTGTGTCAATCAAGCGTATCGAAACATGTTGGAACTAATCAACCATAAAATCCGTAGAATTAGACATAGGTATCATATATAGGGACGTTTTTCTTGAACCCAGTATAATAATTATCTAAACACAAACTGTAGTCACCGTACACAGCACTTTAGTAAACCAGCTATAGTCATGTGGAAATTTAATAAAATGTTAGAACAATACTGCGTTTTTCAACCAAAGTGATTACTTCGATCAAATTACTTTGATCAAATAACAATACTGCGTTTTTTAACCAAAGTGATTACTTTGATCAAAGTGATTAATTTACCCCAGTGACCAGAGTAAAAAACACCTAAACCTTATCACAATTGGAGACGTATTTCTTTTTTTCAGTCCGACTGGTCAGATATTGTGGTCGGTGGACCGTCGGACGAGGGGTTAGGCCTATGGTGTCTAAACCACCCGCTAACTGTGGCCACGAGGTAATAAACCGTTTTTTTCTTGTTATAACGTTTCTTGTTATAAATAAATTTCCACTGTGGTATATTAATATGTAACGGTAATTTCATACTCTAATTATAAAACATGGGAAATCAGGAGTTCATCAGCATACTGTAGTCATTACTAAACCTGCGAAAAGACATGCATTGCATTTTTTTATCATAAACATGTAGTGGCCAACACTCTTTCTGATAGCGACGAATTTTACTCCTGTTTGCTTCCATGAAAACTAGCAGGTCAATGGGGGTCTATCAGTTGCTAGTTGCTGAAATATAAAATGCCAGCAGCTTCGAACTAACTAAGAAATAATATTTTAAGTCGGGTATTTTATATGGGATTATGCATTTTGCAAAGAAAACTGAAAGTCTCTCGTATCTTACAAGATCAGAAGAAATGCCGGATTCGCCGGAAGTACAGGATAATTTAATGCCGTACGTAGCTTATAAATATAGATTCCCTTATGCTACGAATTGTCTCGATTGGAACGCAGCATAATTGAATCCTTTTCTAAGTCCTTGTTTAAATGCTGTCTTAATACAGTTGTGTTGTCGAAATAGTTACAAAACATGCAGATACCTAATCATCTGCGAATAATAAGATCGAAACCAGCTGACTGTTTATCGGATGTTCTCACAAGCAAAGCACACTAATTTTCTTGCTTTAAACCAAGTTTTTCTTTTCTTTTCCCTGAAGGATTAATGAGTTAAACAAAACTAAAGCAATGATTTAATGATGTACACCGGGCGCCGGAAATAAGCAAGCAAGTGATAATTGAGAAGATGCCAGAGTTTTAACGCTTTCAGGGATAGACATTAGTAACCTGCTCGCGTCTATAAATCCGCCGGCGCACGTTTGGTTTGTTTCAAATAAACGGACTGGCTGTACGCTCAGTATAAAGAAATTTGAACTTCTGCTCGGGGCGTAAGTGTAGATCCGGTCCATCTTACCCGAATATGTCACCTGTATTTGGTATTTTAATTTTTTAAAGTCTGGCCGGTATATTGGAAAATTAATATAATGTTGGGTCGGCAGTAATACAGTCATTGCTTCACCTAGTGGCTCAATGGGTTAAACGAAAACTAAAACCATGTGTTTATAGAATTTTTAACATATTGCAAAATGTGCCATAACCCGACAGTGGCCACGTTGTTGACGAACGTTGCTAGAGCCAAGTGGATTAAAGGACAAACAAAATGAATATTTTGTAGGAAATCTTTAAATAAAAGCTGATGGGTTACGTTTAATTTCTTTAGGTATCGCAAGTTAATTCACCGCAAGATTCTTGGAGTATTCGCTGTATTTGTGTTGGCTGTCATAATCTCCATTGTGGTTCTTTGCTCCTTGTACGCCCTAAAGGGGGATCTTGCAATCAAGGTAAGTTTATAAAATGCATAAGGAACACTTTAAACGTATTTTCAGTCATTTTTTAAACGTTTATACAAGAGATGCAAGGCATACTTGGAATTAAAAACACATTGCAACCATAGCAAATTTACGTAATTGTTTAATCGACAGTTTTTCACTGATTTACCGAAGTATTGGATTACGACAGAATAATAAATAACTAAAACAATGATGTAATAATATACTTATAAGAATTTCAACTTCCATATAAAGCAGTGCTTTGCAACCCCTTTTCACTAGAGACACATATGGAAACTCACTAAATTTAACGGCACATTGCAGTCAAAAATTTTAAAACAAATTTTAATAATGTTTAAAAAAATAATACAAAGTGTCATTTATTTAATGCAATATTGACCCCCTTTTAATAAACACAATGGCTGGTTCGGCCTAATTATTAAAAGAGCAACTCCTGAGTTTTATATCAAATTGTGTGAAGCATGCTCGTGTAGGTTGTTTTGAATAATATCACAGGTCTCTAAGTGCTAAGCTCAATCGGTAAAAGCGTAGGCAATCCACATGTAATCCTATTGTACTGAAGGAACGCCTACCTTATATATATATACAATACACTGCAATAGATCTGGCAACTCGGCGGCGTGGGCACGAGTTATACAGACGGGTATTTTTAAATTAATGCCGCATTGCGTTTTCCCATTTACAGAGATAACACATAAGAATTCTCTCTTACATATGCTAAATTTTGCAAAGAGATGCCAAATTAGTTTGCAAACATTTCTGGCCGAATAGTACGGGACGAAATGTATAAGCCGGTTTGATAAGCCTTCACATTTAGCGGAGGTTGTCTAATCCGGTTTGTTATTGGGTTGAACAAAATCAGAGGAAATATATATACAGCATGTCAAAAATACTGCAAGGTCTAGCGTTTGCTTATCCCGGCGTGGATTAAGGTATGTCCTGTTCTTCTTTTGTTGTAGAATGCCACAGTTGCCACTACGAGTGAAACGTTCTCGCAACATTCTGTTGACGGAAGTGGTCAAGTTGAAGTGACTTCCACAACAACCTTCACCTCCACCTATATAGATCCGGTGACCATCAGTGACATTAAAGAACACATCAACCTCTTGAAAAATGAGACCGAACAAAAGATGAATAGATTGGAAAGCGCAGTACTGACGTTGTTAAAAATAACTACCGACTTGTCAGCGACAGTGAAGGAGTTAGAAAATCAAACCTCGGTTTTAGATAATAAAGTTAATGACGATAGATTAGCACAAAAACTAGAATTCCTGAGCCAGAGAGAAACGACTAACACGCGTGAAATTAAAGAAGTTAATGACCACTTGAAAAGGATAAACGATTCATCGTTCTCTTTGCACTCAATACTACAACTCCAACGTGATAAACTTGATAATGCTGTTAGGCGTCAAAATGAAATTAACAGTTCTGTGTGCCAGTTTAAAATCGAACTCCCTGAAACGATAAAATACGCAATATTAAACAACGTGAAAAATGGAAGCTTTGCAGATGAGATGAATGCCGTTCTAAACACAACAGTTCAGAACGTTCTGGAAAAATCGGAGTTGCTCTGCGATGCAAAACTGCTTCAGGAAAGCACAGAGCTGCGGTCACTCGTTCGCACAAGCGCCAACGCTGAAACTGACCGCAGGCAACAAGGTCATGCAGCGTTGATAGCACTAATGAAAGCTCATTGTAGAATTCAGCTTCTTTGTAACTGGAACTTTGGTTGCATGAGCTGCGATAACTTGGGTGGGAAAAACCTCTTCGGTGAAGATTTGCCTTAAACGCGTTAATGATTGAGATGGGACTTTAATCCGCATTCCAAGAGTGGAACACGCGAGTCGGACAGCAGCGTTGCGACGATCCCCGTGAAGATGGATGGCGGTGAGAAGAAGTTGTTCCGCGAACGATGATCCTTCAGGTCCGATCCTCTCCATTTCGGAGGAACGACTCGCTAACCATTTTATCCACCCCACCACCCTCCTTTCCTGCTCCGCACCACTAAGGAGAGCAGGACATGCAAGCAACATCCCAAGAGCCAGGGAGACAAATCTGATCCCAGTTGGAGTAAGAGGAGGAAAACAGGTCATCAATCTCAGAACCAACTCGGATTCTTCAGCTGTAAATTTCAATCCGGCGATCGCTTTTAATGAGCAGTAAAGTCTGATCAATGCCGCTGCTTTTAAACAATGCTCCTCCAATAACAAAAACATCGATTCCGGAAAGGACTCTTCTTGTTTCATTTCAGTTTTAATTTCAGCTGTTTCAACGACACTTTTAAGTTCTTTGATTAGTTCCTGTCGCAGCTGGTCATCTTCTTTGGCGTGTCGGATATACGTTGCAAACCACGTTCTGGTTTTTGAATCGTTTCCCAACAGCAGCCCACTTATGAAGGCCGTTAAATCACTGATCGATTTCTCCTGAGATTCACTGGAAATGTGGTGAAGTGTGAGTGAGACAGCAAGTTGGGGCAACTGGTACTGCTGGACGCACAAACTCCGCAGCGTGAGTGTGCAACTCGGATTCATTGTGCTGAGCATCATCAGTGCTTCGCATCGTAACTGCTCATCACTCACAAGAATATCATGGCTTGAGAGTTTAGGTTGGTTCGGTTGCAATAATGAGTGTGCAACACTGGAGAATGACTCGGGATTATTCGCGACAAGTTTTGACAAAACCCAACATCCCATTTGGAAAATAAAGCAGCGCTTTACAAACTGTGCAAATGTTTAAAAATGTGGGCAACTCCGCGCATAAGATACAAATTGCATCGGAAACTTCCTCCAAATACGCAGGGCTTGAAAATAATTCCGAATCTAACTGAGAACAGCTTTCATTTGATTCTATCCTTATTACGATCGGAAGCAATTCAGAAATTACGATTCGAAACTTTCGTGCTGGTTCACTCTGTTCAAACTGAAGCAAAATACCTTGTTGGAAAGTTGGCTCCTCCGCTGAAATCTTGGTCCTCATCTGCTGCTCTTTCCGCCCGTCGGCTTCAAGTTCATGGAAATCGACAGATAGGAGCGAAACGATTTCGTTCACAGCCTCCATGTCGGACAACAACTGCAACAGATACTTCCGATCGTCCTGCCACTTTGCACTTTTATCTAAAGACGGGCATAAAGACATGCGAACTAAGGAAGGCAGCAAAGCCCGTAACTCCTCCTTTGCAGTTCGTAGTAATTCCTGAATGTTCAAATCGCTCATGCTCGTGAATACGTTCGATTTTATCGGCTGCATATTCCAAGGCAACATCTTAAAATCCCAGCTGAAATGAAAATCTGCGAATAATTTGTTTTGAAACTAAATTTTCACCACAGATCGTGTGTCAATCAAGCGTATCGAAACATGTTGGAACTAATGAACCAAAAAAAACGTAGAATTAGACATAGGTATCATATATAGGGACGTTTTTCTTGAACCCAGTATAATAATGATCTAAACACAAACTGTAGTCACCGTACACAGCACTTTAGTAAACCAGCTATAGTCATGAGGAAATCTAATAAAATGTTATAACAATACTGCGTTTTTCAACCAAAGTGATTACTTTGATCAAAGTGATTACTTTACCCCAGTGACCAGAGTGAAGAACACCTAAAACCTTATCACAATTGGAGACGTATTTCTTTTTTTCAGTCCGACTGGTCAGATATTGTGGTCGGTGGACCGTCGGACGAGGGGTTATGGTGTCTAAACCACCCGCTAACTGTGGCCACGAGGTAATAAACCGTTTTTTTCTTGTTATAACGTTTCTTGTTATAAATAAAATTTCCACTGTGGTCTAATAGTATGTAATGGTAATTTCATACTCTAATTATAAAACATGGGAAATCGGGAGTTCATCAGCATACTGTAGGCCTAGCCGTTACTAAACCTGCGAAAAGACATGCATTGCATTTTTTTATCATAAACATGTAGTGGCCAACACTCTTTCTGATAGCGACGAATTTTACTCCTGTTTGCTTCCATGAAAACTAGCAGGTCAATGGGGGTCTATCAGTTGCTAGTTGCTGAAATATAAAATGCCAGCAGTTTCGAACTAACTAAGAAATAATATTTTAAGTCGGATATTTTATACCAGAATATGCATTTTGCAAAGAAAACTGAAAGTCTCTCGTATCTTACAAGATCAGAAGAAATGCCGGATTCACCGGAAGTACAGGATAATTTCAAGCCGTACGTAGCTTATACATATAAATTCCTTTATGTTACGAAAATATTCGAACCCAGTAGCATTGAATTCTAATATAAGTCCTTGTTTATCTGCTGTCTTAATGAAGTTGTGTTGTCAAAATAGTTACAGAACGTGCAGATGAGCAACCTTATCATCTGCGGATAATAAGATCGAAGCCAGATGACTTTTTTATTGGGTGTATTCACAAGCAAAGTACACTAGCTTTCTTTGCTTTAAACCACTTTTCTTTACCCGAAGGATTAATGGGTTATACAAAACTAAAGCAATGATTCTATGATTTATACCGAACACAGGAATAATAAGCAAGTGATAATCGGGAAGATGCCAGAGTTTCAACGCTTTCAGGGATAGACATTAATAACCTGCTCGCGTCTATAAATCCGCCGGCGCACCTTTGGTTTGTTTCAAATAAACTGACTGACTGTACGCTCAGTATAAAGAAATTTGAACTTCTGCTCGGGGCATAAGTGTACATCCGGTCCATTTTACCCGAATATGTCACCTGTATTTGGTATTCTAATTTTTTAAAGTCTGGCCGGTATATTGGAAAATTAATATGATGTTGGGTCGGCAGTAATACAGTCATTGCTTCACCTAGTGGCTCAATAGGTTAAACGAAAACTAAAACCATGTGTTTATAGAATTTTTAACACATTGCAAAATGTGCCATAATCCGACAGTGGCCACGTTGTTGACGAACGTTGCTAGAGCCAAGTGGATTAAAGGACAAACAAAATGAATATTTTGTAGGAAATCTTTAAATAAAAGCTTATGGGTTACGTTCTTTAGGTATCACAAGGTTATTCACCGCAAGATTCTGGGAGTATTCGCTGTATTTGGGTTGGCTGTCATAATCTCCATTGTGGTTCTTTGCTCCTTGTACGCCCTAAAGGGGGATCTTGCAATCAAGGTAAGTTTATAAAATGCATAAGGAACACTTTAGACGTATTTTCAGTCATTTTTTAAACGTTTATACAAGAGATGCAAGGCATACTTGGAATTAAAAACACATTGCAACCATAGCAAATTTACATAATTGTTTAATCGACAGTTTTTCACTAATTTACCGAAGTATTGGATTACGACAGAATAATGAATAACTAGATCAATTATGTAATAATATACTTATAAGAATTTCAACTTCCATATAAAGCAGTGCTCCGCAACCCCTTTTCACTAGAGACACATATGAAAACTCACTAAATTTAACGGCACATTGCAGCCAAAAATGTTAATAAAAATGTTAATAATGTTAAAAAAAATAATACAAAGTGTCATTTATTTAATTCAATATTTGCCCCTTTTTAATAAACACACTGGCTGGTTCGGCCTAATTATCAAAAGAGCAACTCCTAAGTTTTTTTTATCAAATTGTGTAAAGCATGCTCGTGTAGGTTGTTTTGAATAATATCACAATAAGTGCTTAGCTTAATCGGTAAAAGCGTAGGCAATCCACATGTAATCCTATTGTACTGAAGGAACGCCTACCTTATATATATATACAATACACTGCAATAGATCTGGCAACTCGGCGGCGTGGGCACGAGTTATACAGACGGGTATTTTTAAATTAATGCCGCATTGCGTTTTCCCATTTACAGAGATAACACATAAGAATTCTCTTTTACATATGCTAAATTTTGCAAAGAGATGTCAAATCAATTTGCAAACATTTCTGGCTGAATAGTACGAGACGAAATGTATAAGCCGGCTTGATAAGCCTTCACATTTAGCGGATGTTGCCTAATCCCGTTTGTTATTGGGTTGAACAAAATCAGAGGAAATATATATACAACATGTCAAAAATATTGCAAGGTTTAACGTTTGCTTATCCCGGCGTGGATTAAGGTATGTCCTGTTCTTCTTTTGTTGTAGAATGCCACAGTTGCCACTACGAGTGAAATGTTCTCGCAACATTCTGTTGACGGAAGTGGTCAAGTTGAAGTGACTTCCACAACAACCTTCACCTCCACCTATATAGATCCGGTGACCATTAGTGACATTAAAGAATACATCAACCTCTTGAAAAATGAGACCGAACAAAAGATAGATAGATTGGAAAGCGAAGTACTGACGTTGTTCAAAATAACTACCGACTTGTCAGCGACAGTGAAGGAGTTAGAAAATCAAACCTCGGTTTTAGATAATAAAGTTAATGACGATAGATTAGCACAAAAACTAGAATTCCTGAGCCAGAGAGAAACGACTAACACGCGTGAAATTAAAGAACTCAATGACCATTTGAAAAGGATAAACGATTCATCGTTCTCTTTGCACTCAACACTACAACTCCAACGTGATAAACTTGATAATGCTGTTAGGCGTCAAAATGAAATTAACAGTTCTGTGTGCCAATTTAAAAACGGACTCCCTGAAACGATAAAATACGCAATATTAACCAACGTGAAAAATGGAAGCTTTGTAGATGAGATGACCGCCGTTCTGAACACCACAGTTCAGAACGTTCTGGAAAAATCGGAGTTGCTCTGCGATGCAAAACTGCTTCAGGAAAGCACAGAGCTGCGGTCACTTGTTCGCACAAGCGCCAACGCTGAAACTGACCGCAGACAACAAGGTCATGCAGCGTTGATAGCACTAATGAAAGCTCAGAAAACATATATTGATCGAAATGGCTTTCGAATCCGAAGTTCGATTCTTTCGAGGTTTGAAAATGAAATGGTATCGATCAGAAACAATAGCACATGGCTTCAAGATCAAATAAATGGTAAGTTATTGGCACTAAGATTTTTTGTTATATGTTCATTGCGCAAATTACAAATACATTTGCAAACATTTTTTATGTTAATTCGGTGTGAACTTATACGTCTTAATATTTTAGGCAAAAGCAGACTGCACCATTTACCCAACGTAGTTCCGGTGAGACTATGTTCATCAAAGTAAAACAATTGAGATACGTGGCTAAAATAAGTTAAAAAAGTTATTAAAAGTGTGTAATATGGAACATTAAATATATTGGTAAACGTTTCAGCTGCAAGTCAGTTTGTTGTGTCCCTGGGAAATCCACTTAACCGGACAAGTCTGCTACCACGGGAAATTTTATTTGGTAGCACCGCCGGACTTGCCATGAGTAGCCTATAACACAAGGAAGCTGTTTTTCAGGAAAAGCCGACTTCGGTTGGTTTCAAGCCCCGAACAGTTACGCCTATCAAGTACTGCAGAGACCGTTTCCATCGTGGGCCGAAGCAAGTGCAGCTTGCGTAGCCTTATCTGGCACATTGGCTGTGGAGGGTCCTCGACATAATTTCAGCGAGTAAGTAGAATTTTAAGCCGATAATATAAGCACATCGTGAAAGAATGATATAGTCACGTTTTTAGATTGGGGACAACCCAAGGGACCATCGTCAAATATCACGTAACACTGGAGCTATTGGTGTGGGTTAAATATAGAGAAATTTGTATATATGTCCAGTACAATTTTTACTACCTTTGTTTAAGATCAATCCTTTATAATCCTCTGGCCCTGGAAAAATTCCTAGTGCCTTAACCAACGCTGTCAATAATTTTGTCCAAGGACAAACACACATAGGGGCCCATACCCAACATATCTTGAACACCATCTGACATTTAACCGTGGTACAACGTTCTTGCCTCGCCCCACTCCATAAATGGTTGTTCCAACACTGCTTTAAACCAGATATATCTCCGAGTTCATTGTAAAACCGTTTCGCAAAAACGTTTGGATCGGACTCAACGACATCGCGGACGAGAAAGTTTGGAGGTGGATTGACGGGACAGTGATGACGACAGCAGAGGCAAATTGGGCCTCTGGACAACCTAACAACTGGGGCCACGGGCAAGACTGTGTCGCAGCTGCGATATGCCAACGGGAAGTGGAACGACCACAGTTGTAGCAGCAACAATGTGAACATGCAGAACTATGCGCTTTGTGAGAAGGGGTTGCCCTAAAAGGGTCGCCACTGATGTGCATGTGCTTGGACTATGTACCGACTTGACTTTACAAATATTCACGATTTTATTAAGATTTGCCGATGTATTAGTTACAGATTATAATTTTACACGATTTTGACTTGGTAAATATGGAAAATGTAATGGTATGTACGCCATTGTTAAAATTGTATTATTTAATTCTCGTGAGCTTTATATTTAAAAATCCAGTGTTGTTGGCATGTACATACATCTTATATAGGACCATATTATTGAATCCTCCTTGACGAAATTGTGACCCTCGATTTTAAATATCAACTAGAATGGTAACCAACACTCATATTTTAGATATATATTAAAATGTAAAGTAAACGTCAAGCCGTCAGACGTTAGGTGGTATAATCGAAACCTCCAGGTATAGCTAGTTGGTTGTGTCCATGGTCATGGCAGTTAGCGGACGTAAACCAAGTGGATTAATGGTTTAAACTTTAAACTAAAGTTATATAGTAATGTTTTTATCATATTCCACACACTGCAATAGCTTTGATAACCTGACGTTGGGTAAAAAGTAATCGCTTGGTGGCGCTGTAGAAAATGACGGAACCTGTTAGGTGTCGCTATGGAGGAAGTTTTAAGTTCGTAATTGGCGGAATAGAGGTTGCGTAAAACAGTAGTGCGGTCGAAGTTCTAACGCGATTTATTCACCGCTTTTTGTATTTAAATGGTCTTATAGTCGAGTCTTGGATTTCGAAACTTATCGGGTTTAATAAATACATCGGTTAACTTATTCCACAGGTTCGAACAATTCTTGTGTGGCATTCTATTACCGGAGCTATTGCATTGTGTTTATGATTCACACGTTCCATCAATTTTAGAAGAGCCCATTAATCCGCTCGGTTCAGGTAATGTCCTTTAAGTGCCTTGCCCAAGAACACAACCAACTAGCAAGAGACCAGCTTCGTACCTGCAACCTTTCGGATAAAAGGCGACGCACTAAACCACCAGACTAACCTGTCGGACGTAACAATGATCGACTTATAACAATAGCAAAACATATGTTGACAACCAAAATTTGACCTAAATATGTCAATATTATGGCATATCGCAAATGCCCTGACACATCACAAAACAATTTATTTGACTCACATTTGCAAAACTACAACGCCACAACGGTTTAGACTCCTTAAAAACTGATGGCTTAACCGATGAATCCGTCCAACCTAAACGTACAATATACTAAAACAGAAAAATAGGATGAACCCGTGGTCTTGGTATTAAAACTAATCCCAGTAAAAAAGAAAGTAGGTATTGTGACCTAACAGTAAGCGCGAGCGACTTAACTCCAAAGATTCCCCGAGGTTCAATACGAGGGCCTGGTAAAGTATAAATAAAACAAACTATAGAGCGGTTAGATTGTTTAATTTTCTAAATACAATGAGAAACTAATATACAGCAGGTGAATTAGGTACGCACAACCAGGTCCAGAGCGTTGGATCAATACACTGAATAGGTCCGGTTAAAGATATGTGATACGAGCGATCGAAGCTCATTAAGTCAAAGCAACCTAATACCTGTATTCGTATAAAAGATTCAAAAAAGGATACTTGCCGACTAAAGTTTTCGGTTTATGATTTAATGTTTACGTTTGCAGAGGCTGATCATTCAAACTAAATATGTATGTTAATAAAAATACTGCGCAATTTGGTTTATGGTATGACTTGCTATCGTCTATACGCGAAGTGCCCGAGTGTCCACTGTGATTGATTAATTCCTTTGAGAATAAAAAGGTCACGTATTTTAATAGCCACTAATTAAATAACATCTGCTTTCGTACACTCTAAAAAAAATTCACTCTTTTGTGACTCAAGTAGCCTCCCACTCTTTTGAAAGAGTGGAGCCAGTTCACTCTTTTAAAAGGACCAATGTTTTCATCTTTCAAAAGAGTCAAACCAATTAACTCTTTTAAAAGGAACAAAAATTCACTCTTCTTTTGAGTCGGTTTACTCTTTCTGAGGCAATAATTGTCTCTTTAAAAGATTGACCTATGCAGTTAAAATGCTTCTTAATTCCTATATACTGTCATTCAATCAATACTCCAATAATGTTTTATTCTATCTTTATTTATCAAGACATCGGATGTAAAAAGGGTAGCAATGGTAACAGGTAACCCATACATATGTACACGAAATATATAGTACGGATTGATACATGATCCTGTATTATTTTATGCCCAAAAAATTGAATATTAAACCCACGGACTGTTAAATTAATTCCCATAATTAATTATAATTTAGACCACATTTTGCATTGCTGCTAACAATGATCCCACAGAACAAAGAGCTGGTCTGCCTAGAACAATTACTTCAAAAAAATTAAAAAATGGAGACAATTTCTGGAAATAAGATATGTTGCACACCCAAAAGCAACAGAACAATTTAAAAAATGCATCTAATGCATCGCTTCCAAGAGATATTGCCGTAAAATCCGCAATTAAAAAATATTGGTCTGGGCAGCAACGATCACCAATAGCAAGAAGAAATGGCTGTGAACGCGCGATCTCTTTTTCTGCTGCGAAGTTAGTAGCATCTGTTCCAGCCTAAAAAAAAAATTAAAACACTTTTACTCTTAGGAATATATGTTTATGTCTAAACTGGTGGTAGCTTAGGCCTTCTTAAGCAAGACATTAATTAGCATGGCTCCTACCCCAGTGGTTTTTAAATGGTAGTAAATTGTAGTACACATAATTATTGATCAGAATATTGTTGGTATTCAACACACTAAATACGTATAAATGACATGACATACATGGTGAGCATCTATCAAGCATATTCTTATTTGATGAGAATTAAACTAAAAAAATGGTGCACATGCAGCATAAAACTTACCCCACGAAACTCAAAGACAACAGGATTTTGTCTAGAAGTCGATTTTATGTTTAATTGCGGCAACAGCTTCTGTAGCAGGAGCAATGCCCTAAGGTTTTCTGAAAATAAAAGTAAGCGATAAATAAATAAGTATCATTCACAGATTGTGCATATCTTCGGGCAAACAATTGGTAAAAATTAACAAGACTTACTGTCTTTAACTTGTTTAAAGTTCGGTGACTGTGCTTAACTTCTTCTCTGCTACTTTAAAAACTTTGTCAACCAGCCCATCTTTAAATGATTCACTTAAAGGTTTAGCTTCAGGGAACATCATTGCAAATTCCGTTGTAAACTGTAGAGGTATAAATCAAAAATAGTAAATTGAAACTTTTATCGCTTTTTAAATACTAATTATCATATGAATATTAATGTAAAATCAGTTATAGAGAAATTCTAAAATAAGTTTTAAAGAAAAAAGTTTGTCTGGCCCTATAGCTTGGTGGTGGGTTAGAGCGGTGTCTTTCAACCGAAAGGTTGTTCGATTAAAACCAACCGCTGGCTTCGGTTATGTCCTTGTCCTTGGGCAAACCACTTAGCGGATGTCGCCTTAACCCAGTGAATTAATTGGTTAAACTAAATTAAAGGAAAAGTCTGAATCATATACAACACACTTCAATAGCTCTGGTAACTTGACCGTGGGCGGAAGGTAATCTGTAATCTGACAATTGCCCGTGTGATAACTCTTCCGCAGTTTCCTATTCACAGGAATAAAACATAAATATACTAACTAATTACAAGTCTTATACCAATGCTCCATTGTCCACATCCACAAAGCGTGGATAGTGCGCAAGAAAAGTTGTAATAGATGGTGCATCAACATCAACCTCATGTCTTCTATACTCAAAAGTCTCCTTAATTATCTGGTAGATGGCCGTTTTAGTTCCCGTAGAGGGAACAATGCTACGTAACTCAACAATCTAAAAAAAATAGAATAATTATGTAAAGTTATACAGGCTTATACTGTTACCGATAAAACTTTTGATCAGATAACCTATAGCACACTAACACAAGTAAGCAAGATAAATAGTAACAAATAATTGATGTATTACCCTTTGTTTCAACAGTTTCATTTCATCAGAATCCCTGATGTCCACTGTATCCGTACTAGTGTTGCTGTCACAGGACGTAGAGTTTTCCCCATCTATACGCCGCTTTACTCCTCTCTTCTTGTAGGCTTTTTCGTTTATTGGCATGCTTCTACGTAAAGTTTTTAATCGATATTCCACATATCCATCAAAAGTTTGGGGATCATAGAAGTGTTCCTGAGTAAGAAAATCACAGTATGAATTCCAAATCCTATAGCGGTATAGCATTGTTAATTTCTAATAAATATAATGACCAAATACTTACATAGCCTTTCATTCCTGACCGGTCATATTTTAATTGTGGAAAGCTTGAAATAATACTCTTTGCAATTTCTATTTTGAGGTGCTTAGAAGGGTAACTGAAAGAAATTTAATAATGTAAAAGTATTCCCAATTAATAACTTAAGAACTAATAAATTCAGTGTATACCTGTAGCGCCTATATATATATATATATATATATTGCTCTTAAGTTTTAATAATTATGTGTTCACATATATTCATATGTGCTTCAGAAGTTTGTTATCACATTTTATAAAAAAAGGACAAAATAGGTCTAAAGGGGTACAAGACTGCAAGTTAAACAATTAAATGCTAAACTTACTTTTTTTTAAAT
This sequence comes from Ciona savignyi, assembly GCA_000149265.1. Taxonomy (NCBI): domain Eukaryota; kingdom Metazoa; phylum Chordata; class Ascidiacea; order Phlebobranchia; family Cionidae; genus Ciona; species Ciona savignyi. The sequence goes on along the minus strand of CH001427.1, from coordinate 234,319 downwards.
CCTAACTCAACTGCCCTTTTCACCAAAATGTCAGTTGTAAGGTTAATAAATTTGCGATGATTGCGGCTGTTAAAGACTCCATCATGTTCTAGCTGGGTTATACACTGCTGGCCACTGGCGTCACTCATTATAAGCTCCTTTAAATCTTTAAACTAATGCAAACAAAAGGTTAGTTTTAACGGTTGGTTTAAAATGAGATTTTTATTTCAAACCTATATTTTTAAAAAAGTGTAAATCATTAATACAAATATAACAAACTTACAACTGAACTATTTTGATCTTGTGTAGTAGAGGTAGACATTACTATGGATGATGCAATTCGTCCTGGTGCCTGGGTGTACTTATGTTCCTTAATCAATCTCTGTACCAGCTTTCGCTGGCCAAGTGTGCAAAATCCAATCATTTTTAGATCATTATCATCCAACTCTATCAGAGTTTTTCCGTTAACTTGTTCAACTTGAAATAAAACAATGTGGATCAGACAATAAATAAAAGTCTATAAACTAGACTTATAAACTAGTTGAGATTTCTATAAACTAGTTGAGATTAGTAAGCAATTTCCCTCGTTACCCCCTTTTAGTGTTGCCCGTTGCTTATTGCAGACCTCTTCAAACCGAAGAGCTCAGCGAATATTTTAGTACTTTCCATACTCTATGACATATCCTACCTTTTAATGCATCCACAATCCCGTCACTCACTTGAAGGTGTTTTTTCAAGTAATTTATAACCTCAACGACGGTAAAATTAGTATTAAAATCTGCAAATTCCATTTTCTAGCCTACATACATTAAAACAGCATAAGCTTGAAACTATTATAAATACTAGGCCTATTATAAAAAACATTGACGCCCTTGGCGTAAAAAAAACGAAATAATGCGTTAAACTATGCTTTTAAAAGACTTGGGCTCCGCGTTAACATAAACCGACTTGCTGCATAAAATGTCGTCTGCTTAAAATTTCGAAACACGAGGTGCGTGGAAAATTCCATGACGCAGCGAGAGGATGAAAAGAAAAAAGGGAATCATTGTAACTTAGCAACAAACGCGTCATCACGAGATAGGAGAGAACAATCAACTCAATGAAAGACACGAACGCGCTGTTTCAAGGGAAAAAGAGTTAATTCCGTCAAAAAAGGAACAAAATGCGTTTACTCTTTTATTTCGCTCAACGATTCGACTCAAGTTTTTTTAGAGTGTACGTACATGCGTATAGGTACTCATCAGCCAGTGGTCATGTTATATAACCAACGATTAAAAAAAACAAATTAAATTATGTACCGAAGCTGGTGCCGGTTTCTTTAAACAAGGGAAATTTGGTTTTAATCCACTGGAATAGGACAACTACGTTGCCCTTGTATCACACACCAGACAGGAGTGAAAATACAAGACACGACTGGGTAGCTACCAAGCTAATCCTGCACTGCAATAAACATGTTTGAAAATGATCTAGTATAATCGGATTCTGTGTTCCCCAAATTAAAAATTTCGACTGTCCATCATGACCTATGCATCTGTGATAAATTAGTTGTTGCTGCGATGCGACACGCTCCAAAGAATTAGAACAAGCTTTGGTAATTATTGGTAGAAATACTTTCGATCGGTCCATATGGTCAAGTCGTAAACTAGTTCATAGGCTTTTAACCCAATTAGCTCTGCGTCTGAACCATTGTTGTTTGCTCTTTTGTTAATTAAACCAGCGAATATTCAATAATCAATTATTTAAGGGGTTCTTTATGGACAATGGTAAAGATCTCCTTCTTAAAAAGACATTTTTCTTCGTGGTCGGAGTTTTCTCTCTGCGCTACGTGGCCTACATTAATATTTCATGCACGAGATGAGTCCTGTGCCGCTGATCAATACATTTCCTATTTCGCTTTTTATTCAGTAATATATGGTTCTACAGCGACCTATATTTTGCAAAACAATAGGAATGAATGACCGGATTACTACGTCACGTGGTGTATGGTTTCTAGAATAAAGACTAACCTCGACTGAACAATGGGAAAGTAATGCGGCAAACCGATTTAAATTTAATACGATTTTAAGTTTCTAAACCGATTGGACATCGCGAAAAGCACGGGAGTCCAGCAGTTTGCAATTCCAGAATATAGAGATCAAATATTTATGATGTCACAGTTGGGAGACACGTAAGACGTCGGCAAAGAAACTAAATAATTCATATTCGACGTGGATGGTTTATTAACGGAACACTCAGGATTTGGGTGCGTTAGAAAAACGAGACAATTATACCGAACCTGTTTTTTAATTGCTTAGTATCAATATTCATCATGTGAAGAACTGTGATCATAAATCCATATCTGTGGTTCAGTAATAACCAGTTTTATAACCGTTGTATTGTTGACGCGGTTGCTTTTCGTCGAGGGAAGCGGAGAATGAAATATTATTGATTTTCATGTCGAAGGATTTTCTTTTATTCTTACATCTTGCAAAATACAAAAAAACACGGCTAGAATTGACATTTCACGCAGCAATTGTTGCATTACGGGCGACGACTTTGCCTTAAGCGCTTTAAATGTTTTGTAATTGGTCATACAAGGCGAAAGGGTTTACTAACATAAAAACTCGCTAATTTCTTTTTTTGCTTCTTCGTACACGGATCTACTTGTTGGTCATCATGTTCACAAATTCTGCAACAAATAAGAGGCGGTTAAATAAACATATATGTGATTGTAATTTTTTCTTTGTATATGGGGATACACTATGGTTCGTATCCACAGTCAAGTGGCCTAAACGTTTGTGTGTTGACAATGCGAAAGTGCTATTAGGTTTGACAACTCATTGTATACCACTGGGAGGAGCAATGTACAATGGCTTGTTTAGCTGCACAGTACACCACATACACAGTCGAGTTGCTACTCACTGCTTTTATATCATGGTACATAACGCTAAATCTCGTGTTCTCAGTCAAGTTTTCAAAGATATTACAACAGTGTTTTAATACCTTCATAGTTGACTTGTCCATCGCCGTCAATGTCGGCTTCTCTGATCATTTCATCTACTTCTTCGTCGGTGAGTTTCTCACCAAGGTTGGTCATAACGTGGCGAAGTTCAGCAGCTGATATGAAACCATTGCCGTCCTGCAAATCAACATTTAATACCCAGCACCGGAGCTATTGTGTGACCGATAGTGTATAGCTACACAAACTCTATACAGCATTTGCACGTACAACGCATAAATTCAAATGTAGTCCACTAAAAATATCATTCAAGGAGGTTGTGTGGTATCACTGGTATGTATTCCAATGACCATCGCTCACCTTGTCGAAAACTCTGAAGGCTTCCCTGATCTCCTCCTCACTGTCAGTGTCCTTCATTTTTCGAGCCATCATCGTAAGAAACTCTGGGAAATCAATCGTTCCGTTTCCATCTGCGTCAACTTCATTGATCATGTCCTGGAAATTGGGTATTAGCTGATGACAAATCCAATACTGTGTAGTTGTGCACCTGAAGTTCTGCTTCTGTTGGATTTTGTCCCAAAGATCTCATGACAGTTCCCAATTCCTTGGTGGTGATGGTGCCATCGCCGTCCTTGTCAAAGAGGGAGAACGCTTCCTTGAATTCTGTGAGAACACAACCGGTTTAAACAAGTTGACGCGATAATTGCGCACGGCTGTATCGATAAGAGATGATGACGTAATTTACCCGCGATTTGTTCTTCGTTGAGTTGGTCTGCCTGTGAATAGTTGTGGTTAGTTTTGGTGTTAAAGTTTTATTACTTTTTCGTGTTTAACAGCAAATTACAGTGCAACAACAAAAACAGCAAACTGACAGGCCTGTGAAAATTCACACAACTGGCACTACTTACCATTTTAATTTTCGTTTATTTCCTTTTCCCTTAGGTGCTAAACTATATATTCAACCGTCCCTGTGCTGGTAGAAAAATAACAAGAGTTTTAATTTGATCAATGACTGGACGTCCAATACATCTGGCGGAGACAATTTGGGTTAGTGCGTTAAAATATCGACTGATACGTTTCAGTCCAGCTAGGCCATAGTAATCTCGATTCTAACTCTCAAAGGTCTTTTACGATGTTACAGCTATCCATAAGACTCTTCAAAGTTAACGCCACACAAGTCTTAAGATGAGCTTACAATATAGCCAACGGCTTATTATATATGCCCGTTTACTTTCTCTCTTTTAGTTATCCTTCGACCGGTTGTGGTCGATATTAAGTAAAAAAGGCAAATTATCATCACCTGCCTTACTTATACTGTCTATGTACAATATGCCGCTTTCTAATTAGCAGTATAATCTCAAAAACATATGTTCCAGCTGCACCTTATAATTACCTTTGTCCAAATTTACTTTCAGTCTTGTTCTTTTAAAGAATAATTATCAGTCCACAGTTTTTTTAATTAATATATTTAGCCAAACAAAAACGACCTAATTTGAAAATGCAACAGCAGGAATGCATAGCAATCACTGTCATATGTGTAATGCAATAATTGCCACTGTTACGTACGAGACCTCAAATTTAGCTTATCAAGATTTTTTGAGAGAAATGAATGCCCTGAGCGAGGAGTTTTTCTACGAACGAAATTGTTCATCGGAATTTTTGGCCGATTTTATTGAAGTTACCAAATGGCATTAAAATGTGTAGATTGATGTTTAGTGCGTAGAATGCCCATGCCGTTTGCAAAGTGGTTCTTTTATCCACTTACTATGAAGTTGATTACAATGTAGGTTCTTTTGTACAAATTTGATCAGTACTTTACAAGTAGTGCTTGTGTATTGTGTATAAAGTGATTGTTACTTTTGTATAGAAAGAAACTTACATAAAAGTTGTTGCGTAAATAAAAGTAACCGGGACTTTGTATAGTAGAGGTTAAATCTAGGTTGATTTGTATGAAAAAGAAATGCAATTGTAAAGTTAAAAATTTAATCTGTATTTCCAAATTTAGTTGTGACTTTGCTAAGTTGGGCGTACGCCCAAGCTGTTTGTGTACCAGATTATAAAAAACTTCGAAACACTCAGCCAATTTCCCGAGAGATTCAAAGCCACACCAGACCTACATTTTTACCGAGAAAACACATACGAAATTAAATCTGAACTGGAGTATGGTTTCTTCGACAGTTTACTGTATGGCTGCTTCAGGAGATTTCAACCCAAACTCTCGAAACATTATTTCTCACAAAACTACAGAAATACAATTTTTTTTTCAGTGACGATGATCCTACCCATAAGCGATCTAGTTCGAATCGTAATTAAATATTCTTTCATTTTTAAAAACCAGTGTAACAACAGCCATATTGTATTTACTGCTGCCAACACAAATTAACATAAATAAAACAATTTGAGATAGTAGTGCTGCAGGGTGACATTTTAAAAACACATTTTAACACAACACTGTAAGTGAATGGCCACAACGTGCAGCTAATTTCAGTACACAGGGGATTATATAGATTCAAACATAATAATCATTGAAATATCCATTTGGAATGGTATAATTTGTTTCGGATAAGTCGTCACAATGAAGATTAGCTCATTTGTTTGTCATCATGTTCACGAATTCTGAAATAAAAAGCATTTTTTATTAAAATTTGTCTTATGCAGGATTCATGCGAACAAATGTATATAGGGTTAGATACTTTGGTTTATCCTTGTGAGTGAGGCAATGCAAGTCATTTTAACCCAGAGTTATTAAGGTTACAGTCTGTTTTCCAGACCTATTTTAGTATTTAGACTTTTTATTTATTACTTTTTTTTTTTACCTGAATCAAGGTAATTTACTGTTTAGCCCTTGGCCAAAAATCATACTGGCCAGGTTTGCATACAAATATGCAGTCTAGATAACAGATGTTATCTTAATTATTGTAGAAGCATAAAAAATAGAGATTAATTCAGATGGCACAGATTGAGGAGTGGTCTTGGTCTCATAGTTGATTTAAAAACAAATATTTATTTAGCCAAGTGGCTTTATTTTATCAATTTAAATTATGCCCGGTTGGCTGGTGGCAAAAATGTTATATTCAATGACTTAAAAAACAGCACATTTTTATAATTTGATGGTGGACATACCTTCATAGTTGACTTGTCCGTCACCATCAACATCAGCTTCTCTGATCATTTCATCTACTTCTTCGTCGGTGAGTTTCTCACCAAGGTTGGTCATAACATGGCGAAGTTCAGCAGCTGATATGAAACCATTGCCGTCCTGCAAATTGATTTATGATTGAAACAAAAAAATACCAAAACCAGATATATTTTTTTTACATTTAATGGTTTGTTTTTTGGCACATAATAACAAGCTTTGTTTTTTACATAACCCCCAACCACACCTTATCGAAAACTCTGAAGGCTTCCCTGATCTCCTCCTCACTGTCAGTGTCCTTCATTTTTCGAGCCATCATCGTAAGAAACTCTGGGAAATCAATCGTTCCGTTGCCATCTGCGTCAACTTCATTGATCATGTCCTGGAAAATTTTGTTTGACATTCAAGTTAAAAAATATGAAAGAGATCCTTAAATAAACTATTAAAAAATGACATTAGGGCCCATAAAGACATTTGGCCAAAGCATAAAGATATCTGTACAGTTAAACAAATTGACTCTTTTGTAAGTTTTTGACAAAAATTTCTACCTGAAGTTCTGCTTCTGTTGGATTTTGTCCCAAAGATCTCATGACAGTTCCCAATTCTTTGGTGGTGATTGTGCCATCGCCGTCCTTGTCAAAGAGGGAAAACGCTTCCTTGAATTCTGTGGAAATATGTTTTTTGATTTACATCAAATATTGATAACAGTGTTTGTTCTCGGTAAACATTAACCAACCGGCAATCTGTTCTTCTGTCAGTTGGTCTGCCTGTAAGAAATAAAACTTAGATTATTACAAATTCTTCAGACAATAAATTGTACTAGTTGAAAGTCTAGAAAGGTAGCTGATGAAAGACTTCCTATTAATTGCAATATTACTTCCTCAATTGGAATTCTTTTGACAAATGAAACTTTTTTTAAATTTTCAAGTTTTTTTTTGGAAAAAAAACAGGAATTCTTTGCCCGTATAAATTACTTATTTTGTATTCATTAGTTTTCAAAAAATGAAATAAATTAAAATAACAATGAGAGTTTATTAATGGTGAAATAATATTAAAACTTACCATTTTAAATGATGAAAATTTAAATAGTACAGAATGATGCAGTAGCTTTGACTAATAATCCTAAATTATAAAACAGAATAAAATTCAAGTTAAAGATAATAGTCATATATATAAAAATATAAATAAATCATTAAAGTTTATATCCTTGCATTTAAATTTAGACATTACACAATAAAATCTTAAATTCTGTCACTTTATTTTAATTTAGAAATTCGCTTTTTAAAACGAGTATAACTCGCCGACCGCAGAATTTCACTGCTGTTTACAATAAGGCGCGCCGTTCGATTGACTGGCAACGATAGAAAGTCAAAAGGGGAGCGGCACGACGTGAAGAAGGATTCCTGATCGGCGGCGAGAACGCGAGAGGCGGAGAAAAACGAAGAACAAACCTGTGCCTGGTTGCTGGCGCTGATTGGTCGACGTTTACCTGCAATGCGGGAAATCTATTGTAACGTCACAATGTACAGTTCCCAGGCCAATTGAAGAAAATCAGTGATCCGGATCCTTGTTCTTTCCAAAGCATCAAAATGTAATACCGGTACATAAAGTGCTGTTTTATTGGCGGAATTCTTGTTTTAAAGCAAAGCAAATTCGATTAAAATATTTTATTCTGTTTACCGCATACACCGTGGTGGTGGTATGAACCTAACGGCTTTACCACGTGACCTCAAGTGGATTTTGAGAATGGCACCTAGAACTGTCTCGGCGGTATTCAATTGCTGCCCTCATTTGGCTTTTGTCAAATTTAATGAGTTTTGTAATAGCCACACACTGCTATGGCCATATTACCCGATCGATTTTGTAATACCACATCAACTACAGCGATGCATTCTATGTGTAGCCGATAATATAAATTGTAAACGTGCCACTGTACACATGAGTATGCACACATTTTAAGCTGTTAAGCTTGTATTAATGCCTTTCTAGTCAGACGCATTTACTTAATAAATATTTGGCACAATCCTATTTCATTATCAATGCACCAATTACCAGGATTTATTGCTCTTGGGCATAGTCTAGCGGTTAAACTGTAATTCCTTTTATTTCACCTCGTCTAAAAGGATACTTGGGAAACTAATTTTAGAATATTCTATTGGGTATTGACAACCAACTGGCAGTCTTTTGTTGCCTAATCTATTCGAATCTTTACGTATACTATTTTAATAATCTTTTGCAAATCAAATGTACAGTATTCGATTTATTTTGTTATTAACCCAAATGACCACTTTACACAAAATCAACGCAGTGTTACCTTGCAAATAATTTAAAACAACCTCAATGATGCTACAATGTTATTTAGATCGGAAAGGCATTTATCCGGGAGTCGTTAGGCTCCTTGACCCCCAGTTCTAATTGCTTGATCTGTTTACATCCCCGTGCGTGTGGATTCATGTTGTTCTAAACGCGATTCTAAAACACTCATGCTCACATAGTTGCAAGTGCGATAAAAGTATTTGAATATTTCATTTGTATCTCCGTGAGTTAAAAAGCTTTATTCATAGCTGTCCTTACTTATAATACTTAATGAAAGCAGTCTTGGAGTTACGGTGAAAGATAAGTCGATTGTTACGTGCGGGGTTAATTATATACCAGCTGTCATTAATTCTACGATATCGTAAACCAACGTTCCATGCGCCCGTTACTCTGGCGGTTAAGTGCGTCGCATTACAATCGAAAGTTTGCAAGTACGAAACTGGTCGCTAGCTAGTCGGTTTTGTCCTTGGGCAAGGCACTTTACGGACATTGCCTGAACCCAGCGAATTAATGGGTTCTACCAAATTGAAGGAAATTTTCTATTATAGCCTACACAACATGCTGCAATAGCTCCGCGGTAACCCGACGGTGGGCGCGAGGTGATTCACAGGGATATACATGAATATCCTATCCTAACAGTCGTCCTCTATCGGTATGAAGAGCCGTCGCCACAAGAAGTTTATTCATTATAATGTACCAAATAAAAAAAGTGGGCCATATTGTACTTGGGTCAATTACTTGACTTAAGAGTACAATTAGAGTTGCATTTACGAATACTTGAGTAGTTTTTAAGATCACTTATTAAGTAAACTTAAGTCAAATCATTAAGGAGAAATGCTGCAAATACCTCCAGTTAATCAAGTTTGTCCCAACTAAAAACCATTTAGTTACGCTAGGTTGGCTGTTGGTTCGTTAAGTTTATAACATCCATGATTGCACCCACGGGCGCTATATGTTCAATACAGGTCAAAGAGTTTAAGACAAATCTCGTCCAGCCTCATTTCTTCGTAGATTAGAGCGTCGCACTTCGACCAAAGGGCTGTAGCCACCTAACATATTTTTAGTTGGTCGACTGTCTCCTTTGGCAAGGTACCTTGTAAAGATCGCTTAAATCCTGTTAATAAACAGGTTAAGACAATAGAAAAGTTTTAATAATATACATTACACAAGAACAGCTTCAGTAACTGGACGATGGTTCCAGATATTAATTGAAAACTGTAGATAAATCCTACAACACTATTTCCCATTCGCCAGGATAGAAATAACTCGACCACGTGATCCATCCATCTTATCCGAAAGATATAATTACGATTTTGAGCTAACGTTTTCATTGTAATTATTGGCTGAAACCATAGTATATACTTAACAAGTTTAGAATACTATGCTGTGACTATAAGAGTTGATTTACTTTTATGGCAAGTAGTCTTGAGAATAAGGTCCTGACCATAATCACGCATTACAACCAATTGGTCTGATTTTCATCACGGCCACCTTGGGCACTTTGAACTTGACACGTAATGTAGTGGCAGCTTTTTGGCCGCGGTCTGGTGTGATTTGATGCACCCACCCAGCTGTCCGAATATGACTGCCATTACCAAAGACTGATGGGTACTATAAAGTAAAGCACGGTAAAACGACCAAAAAAGCATAACAAAATGGACATTTTGAATATAATTTTTTATCGAACCTAAATTTTGTGTTGCAATGACGTTTTGCAGATTGCTTAAATGCGTTTGTGTAGCCGGTTTGAGTAAGCTATAGGAGGCGTTCAACTATATTCTCCCTATCTCTTCAATGCAAGCTGACCTCACAAAAAGGGCTGTGACGCAAAATCCTGACAAAGGAAGTCTTAATTTTTTCACAATTTAAATTTTAAGCTTGGATCTGCAATAACCTACACTGAAAACCTTTCAAATTTTTATTTAAAAATTTTGAGCTCATACCTCTCCGTACATCGGAAACTTATTTTTTAACAAAACAGCTAGCAGATTCACAATAAACACATTTATTTAACAAAGCACTGCTCCACTATTACAAAACTGCACAGCTGAACGAAAACACTGGCGCGCAGCCTATAGCGCATGGTGCTTCCAACCAAACAAACATTTGGGTATCACTACCATTGTTACTCGGCAAAACACTCGTTTAAAAACAATGACTAAGAAAGGGTGCCACTTATTGTCACATCCAGCCGCGCATAGAGGTCCATTAATTGGTTATAAGCCGTCATACAATCGTAACTTCTTGCTCGTAAACTACAATCGTAAACTATTCGTTTGTGTTCTTGGAGCAGATATGGGCCACCTCTTGCACCCAATGGACTAATGGGTTAAACGGGATAAACATCTCATCAGTGTGGTGTACGCTAATCTGACAGTTACCCAAGAGAGAACGCTTACTTGCGTATTCGCGAGGTAATCTGATAATTACCCGTGTAATATCTCCCGCGTTTTTCCTTTCACAGGGATAAAATAAAATATTCCAATAATACACTAAGTTGACGTTTTCCGAAAAAAGTAAAATAGTTTGTTATCGGGCCAAGTCACTCGAAACCGAAGTGAGCTGGGCACAGGTCTGTTTTTAAATGGATTACTGTGTATGAATAGGAGGTGGGAACCATTAAACATACCACAGTTCAAGTGATAAAACTATTTGTCCGTTGCTGACTTTGACTGTAAAAGGGAAGAGTCCATTGCGATTAAATTTTAAGCCTTTTCATTCTACTTACACTCAATGGGTGCTTATGAAAAAGCTATTATTAGATTTAGTATTCTATCGGGCTCTTTGGTAGCTATCTATTAGTCTAACGCTGCCTATTATCCTCAAATCTCTTTGTCTAATATTAAATTAACCTTTTCAAATTTAGAACAAAAATACAATAGGACACTTTGATAATTTTATTGCTATATGTGTGCAGTTCTATTAGGTTAATTAGACGTCTACAAAATAGTTAAGAAGTAATTTCTGTATTCGATCCGGTGTAAGTGACGTGGGCACAGCTTCGGAGTTTGCATACGGATAAAGGCTAAAAAAAAATAAACGAATCTGAGTATTTGGGGAATGCTTCTGTTTGAGACGGAATGCAGCCAATCACTTTGATGTCATCATTTTAACGAACTCTGCAATACAGGTTGGAAGGTTGGTAAGGTGGTTCAGCGGTGTAACATAATTAGGATAACATACGTAAACGCTATGGTTACGCAAATATTAATTAGCTGTTACGTAAATGCGTGGAACGACCAGTTGTACGACAACAACGAAAACGATCAATATATAAAGCAAAACGACGACTGTTTAATTTGATTTGATTATGTTTACGGAAAGCTACGGTGCGTTAATGTAGCTAAGACAATGACGTTTTTTACGAACGGAATCTTTTGGAATGTTAGGCTGTTAATCGGTAATTGGTTCGTTATTTTGATTTAATCCTCGTAGCTATGAAGTGAGGCTCAAACCTTCAGCTTGTATTATAAGAAACCACAATCAAGAAGTATGGCAGTTTGTGAATAATCTGGATTTTTTTAAACAAACCAGATGTCCCTGGGTTGGAGCATGTAATTTTTTTTACCGAGCCAAGTTTTGAACCCATGATGGGCTCGTTACTTGGACCGTGTATAGGTTGGTATATATATCGGTCGCGCTAACCATTTGGTCACACGGCCGTACTGAAGCATGTAAAATTTTAAAGTATCTTGATCAGGTGCACACTAAAACACCTAGTGGGTGTTCAAATACACGACGCTACACCTGGTGTCTGCAGTTTTTAAAAATAATAAAACTTCTTATCGATACCTTCATAGTTGACTTGTCCATCGCCGTCAATGTCGGCTTCTCTGATCATTTCATCTACTTCTTCGTCGGTGAGTTTCTCACCAAGGTTGGTCATAACATGGCGAAGTTCAGCAGCTGATATGAAGCCATTGCCGTCCTGCAAATCAACATAGTTTAATACCCTGCACGGGAGCGGTTTTGTGGCCGTGTGGTTAGGAGAACAACCTACAGCGTAAACATAGACTATTTTGTACTATTGCTACTGTGGGCAGGCCCACAAATTGCAGGTAATTTGTCTTCCACGGGAATTAAAGGAGAAAGCGGGCCGAATTCTTATTGACTCATATTGCCTGAAGCGCTATTTGCTTGTCTAACATCATCTGAGATCTTATACAAACATTTTATCAGAACCTGCAAAAACATATGTAAGCCTTAACGTCTAAAGACTGATTTTCGCTGTTGGCAAACCTGCACAACTTTTATCATAAGAAAACATTTGAACGACATGAAACATGTCAGTAACGACCCCTCGCACCTTGTCGAAAACTCTGAAGGCTTCCCTAATCTCCTCCTCACTGTCAGTGTCCTTCATTTTTCGAGCCATCATCGTAAGAAACTCTGGGAAGTCAATCGTTCCGTTGCCATCTGCGTCAACTTCATTGATCATGTCCTAAAAAGACGATCACGTTAGAAATATATCTTGTCAAAAAACTGTCAGTCGATACCCGAATGAGCATTTCTAATTTGGTTTGAGTTCCTATTACAATTTCAGCCGCTTTTTGTCTTAAATATATGGACGTTTTACTTCAGTCTTGTTAACGGCTTTGTCTCTCCAATTCAACAGATTAAAAGAAACATCGGCCACCCATGTTGTTATGTGAACACGTGACCGGAACTGCTGCTGGTACAGTCTTATTAAACTGCTGTTATAACAGCAGGAAAAAGAAATCTAATACATCGAATATACAACCACTGATCCGTGTATTTCATGTTCTATTGGGACAAAAATAGGAGGACAGACGGGAAACTAAAGGCATTGAGGACAAGGTCGATTTCCTGGCTGGAATGTTTTTTCCTTTTTATTGTTCGAAGTGATTTTGAATACTAATGGTTACACGAACTTTAGCAATTGAATTTGGTAATGTTAAGATTTTCTACCTGGAGTTCTGCTTCTGTTGGATTTTGTCCCAAAGATCTCATGACAGTTCCCAATTCCTTGGTGGTGATTGTGCCATCGCCGTCCTTGTCAAAGAGGGAAAACGCTTCCTTGAATTCTGCGGAAATATATTTTGATTTATTGATTTCGTAATAATCCAATTATTAGTTGATTTTTGATGTAACAGTGGCACTCGGTGGATTGGAAACGGTAAAAGTGGTTATAAAACAAAAAAATATAACTCATTTGCTCCTTTGTTATCATAAAGGAGTTACATAACTAGGATAAAACTCGAAGAAGCGGAAAATTCACGGTAAAGTTAAACATCATGGAAAACCCGACAGACATTCAATTAAGGGAATGGAACTTTCGCGTCAAAATGAAATGTAGAATAAATTATTCATAACTTTCCTTTCACACATTGGCACGAATATCAATCTATATCCACTTACCTGCTATTTGTTCTTCAGATAGTTGGTCACCCTGTAATGGAAATTTCAATCAAATCAAGTTGCGACAAAGTAAGGAAATTAACTTACCATTTTAATCAGTAATGCAGTATCGTCGATGCAAATAATATTTAAAATATACCCTGTAAGAGGAGTACCTTATGTTAGAAAATAAATAACTAAACTACTGGTTCCTTGTATATCAATATAATTATTCCTAGAAAAAACGCTTCTGCTTTATCGACTTCCGTTACCAACTAACTTTCTCAATCTTTTCAAATTTGTTGACTTTTAATGACGCATTTGCGAAGAAACGATAAAATATTAACCGACGCTTACTCATAACCAGCGCTTCGTTTAAATTGTAACGTCATAATAGAGAGAATAACGGCGAGGACTGGCTGGGCGCTGATTGGTTAACTTTTGCCTGCAATGCGTCCGGTATAAAACGCACAGCGAACTGATGAAGTGATCGACGATTTTATCCGATCTAAATTCCATAGCTTTAAAGGTTAACACGAAGCGCATAAAAACTCATCTTGAAGTTTAGAATGACCTCATATGCCAAAAAGGAAACTTTATAAACAAAGCGACCGTTGGCACACTACGCGCTCTGAAACTCAATCCAAGTGACTCGGGTACACCATACTTACATAGCCGTCTCGCTCTAACGATCCTTTACAACGCAAACTAGGTAACTATGGAACCTCAGAAAGCCTGACCGCACTTAGCAACACAGCGGCTGGTTGCGAGCTAACTGCCGGGTATATGTATGCCTTCTTCCCCGCCCCGCTTCATTACAAACCGTTCCCTGTCAAATACACTGAGAGATACTGGCCTGTGTAAACAATGATGATGTCACTAACGCACAAAAAGAGCTGTGCTATTGACAGCAGTCGAAGCCATTTGACATGCAAGGTTTATTAGACGGGAAGTGGGCATCACGTGACAACTTTTATGAGTAATTGGCGGGAAGTAGTTAGTCACGTGTTCGTCAGTCTTTTACCCATTTAAAATAACACGAACAGCTCACGAACTCAAACCCAGTTTATACTTAAACCGACTTCTTTTTTTTTACTTACACCGACTTCGATTTTATCCATTCGATTCTTGCTCGTGAACACCATCCAACGACGGAAAAATTACGCTAAAATAAGTTCCATAACGATAAGCCCTACTGTCCCCCTACACATTTCATGTAACTGAGACGTGCAAACAAAACGTAACATCCGGTTGTCAAATGTTCGTATTAAATGTTAGTAAATATGTTACACTTAACTACAACATAGATAAGCAAGTGTAATTTACGAGTTAGCATGTAAATTGATGTGCTGATACTATTTCAAGGTTAAGCTTAATGTTCTAAAATCTATAACACTATGTAAAGTAAGACTCCCAAGCAAAAATGCTTCATCGAAATGACTAAGCGAAATAATGGAGTACAGAATTCATTGCTTTGTGACATCACATTTGCGCCAGTGAGGCTCATGTGGTGCGACAATACACTCTCGGGACGTCATATAGAAATAAATGCGCGCCTGAAATAATTAGGTTATATATAGAGCGTTGTACTTGCTTGATTAGTAATCTGCTGGTAGTTTACCTTAACATGTGGTAGGTGACTGGCTACTGTAGAGTTGAGTGTTCCCACTGTGGCATTGCTTCAAAGTGCTGTGTAATGATAGAAAGATCCGAGCATTGTGTTAAGCACGTGGTAGAGTAATCAAAGCCATTGGGTGTTCGACTGTACTGTTGTAAGCTTGTTGTGTTTAACCGTGCCATTTGTTGTTAGGACAAAAGCCCTAGTACGTTATTGAAGTTGTGCGTTAAGATCTTAGTTTGAATTAGGAATGGTAAGTACATTTTGTATTAATTTGTTTTATTGTATGTGTTTCGGTTTCATATTATTATATTATACATCATGATACGAGCAGCGAGCTATTATTTGAGAGTTATTTACTCGCTTATCAACGTTATTTTGTGTACAAATAAGTATATATATATATATAATCTGGACGTTTGTAATGTAATGCTACTGGACAGATGGTGTGCTTATCAAGGTTAATATGTTTAAAAATACATGGTCAGGACTTTAAAAATAGTGCGATCCAAGGTTGATTTGTGTACACATAGCCACCCACATATGTTGGCATAATTATTGATTTTTCAGAGCGAAAAGAACAATAACATCGATCCTATGCAGGAATGCGAGTTCGCAAGTGAGTAATTGTTATGCGTAACTTGACGGTGTTAGTTATTTGCACAAACTAAGTACGCCGGAAATGATTTAGTAGACAAATCATATCTTTACACGTCATAATATATTTTAGAATGCAAAGCGTTATTCAAGAGTCACGAAGTCGATGGCCTAATCGACGTAAATGGAATTAAGTTAGTTACCTTAGCTCTCGAGCGACCACTGACGGATGAAGAAAATCAGGTTTGTGGAATAGTTATGATAGGATAGTTAGTATATTAATGCTTATCCCCGTGAACGGGAAAACGCAAGAGGTGTTAAGGCACGGATAGTGGTCACCTCGAACCCACCGTCGGGTTACTCATATTATACAGCATGATATGAACTATTATTTGAAAGTTTTTTACATTGTCTTCGCTTATCAACGCTGTACAGATACGTATAACTAGTATATATATATGATGATTTTTTAAATTTGGTAAAGCCCATTAATCCGCAAACTAAATGTAATGTCCATAACGTGCCTTGCCCAAGGATACCACTGACTCGCTGTCACCCGCGAAAGTTTCGAATCTGCAACCTTCGGCTGTAACGAGACGCACTTACCCACTGAGGTAATGGGTACGAAGGTAGTTGCTCGATAAGACATAACAATTTTATAACGCAGGAGCTTCAAAACGGCAAAGCCTTCGATTTTGGTCAATTTTGGAAATTCCTTGAAAAAAGAAAAAATATGGCAACATTCCGTCAATTGGACCGGGTATGACGTAATACTACTATGACGTTTCAACGCATTGACATCAATAACACCTATTACTACCCAGGATCGTGACGGCTTAATATCGGTGACTGATTTGCATCTGGCGTTGTGTTATGGCTCAGATGTCCGCTTTACTTACGACGAAATAGTGTCCATTGTAAAGCGACTGGATAGCGACGGAGACGGGTTTCTTTCCTTCCAAGGTAAAACAGTTAAACAAAGGTCACTAAAGGGCCATAACTTGATAAATTACTATAAACAAAATTCGCTAACACGACCATCCCGCTAAAGCGACCGCTTGATGACGGTCCCATAGGATGTCAGGTAAGCGTGGTTCCCCTGTAGTTTTAATACAAATAAATCATTTCGTTTAAAACACAAATAAGGCGAGTGTTTAATTAAACCTGAATTCGTTAATTTTCAGTTCAATTAAATTTGTTTCGAACATTTTTTTCAAACCAGTCACATCCACAGATTTCGTAAAGTTCCTTGAAGCATAGACACAATATTCCTTCCGTGTCGAACTCTAGAAGCTCCATTAAAAACACCACTGTGTCATCCGCTTTCTGTGCTAGAGAGCTAACTACCTTTGTATTATCAAGTCGAATTTAATGACGTCATTACCTGCCTCTTTATTTATTGTTTGTTTTCGCAACAATTGACTTCCTGATACAGGGAAACCCCCTATCTAATTACACTTTAATGACGCACAAGAAATGAATTTCAAATGTATGTATTTATTTTGTTTACAAACAATGGTCATTGTGACACTTATCATTGGTAAACCAGACAATAATCATCGCTTCCATATTTTGGTGACGTCAGCTAAAATAGTGCTGATGCTTCGAACTTTCGAATGTATTTATTATGACGTAATAAATCACAAAAATGTCAACAACGATCAAGACAAAGAACCACACTTGCGTTATTATTCGTTTTCCCATATAACAGTCAATATAATGCAATTGTATTATTATAACAAACAAACATTGATTTCGACCGCGAAAACCACTTCGCGATTCGAAGAAAAAAGTTGGGAAGGCGAGAGTCGCGTCTTCGTTGATTAGTTATTCGACCATTTCCACCGCAGAGAGGTCTCTTTTCAACATTGGCGATTATTAAGCTCGACTGCCGGGATAAGGTGATGGATTTCCTGCGGAATTTATCAAGTTACCTCGTTCTTCTTTTATTTACTGGATACTGCTACGGTTTATCAGTTCTGGTAAGTAATTAGATAAATATTACGCTTATTAAAAATCGTATAAGAGTTTAAATTGCGTTTACTAACATCTAGACGTATTGATCGATTGGTTTGATTTTATCGCCTCCGTATGTTTATCCAAATTATCTTTCTCAAACGTGTGGTATGTATGTATATACGTGGCGTGGCGTCTTAACGTGGTGTCTAAATGTAATGTTGGGAAACACTGCGTTTGCAGTACGTACAACGGGCGTATAGTTTCTATGGATACGTGACTCTGGGTTAGTTTCTGTTGCCTTCTGATACCAAGTATGGGTTGGCGGTGCATTTATCCGCGTGGCCTGTACTTGTGGCAACGAGTTCTTTGTTTGTGAAGCATCGTGTGGCGTCCGATCGTGGTTTTTAAATCCCACCTTACAGCAGGTCAGGTTGTAGACAAGAGGAAATCGCAAACTCGCGATGGGTCTGGCATTGTTATGACTCATCACGTAACAAAGAAACTCCGCGATAGCAGCCGATCTGCGAAGTGTCTTTGATATTTCGATTTTTCGTTTGTTAACGAAGCTTTCAACGAACTCGAGAATTGATATGATAATTATTACTTCGTGACGATATAAATATAGCTGTTCGTCTATCCTTAGTCCGGCCCAAATTCGGCCCGGGTAATCGTATTGAACTATCCCCACCAAAAAACGGCATTACTTGTTTATATGACTCCCAAATAAACCATTGTAATGTCAGTTATCTTCTATAAGGTTTTTTAACCATCTTCGATAGCTACGCCGCGATCAACAAGTATTTATTACATCGCTAAACCACACGATGATAATTATGCTCACATGTATTCAAGTTGTTTTCGCGGTGCCAATTACACAAGTCTTTTCCTTTTCTTACAAGAACTTCAATCGTTGTCAAAGATTTTAAATAATAGAGCACCGTTCAATTTTAATTCGACCAAAAACCACAAGGATCTTGTTTCTATGAATCT
This sequence comes from Ciona savignyi, assembly GCA_000149265.1. Classification (NCBI taxonomy): domain Eukaryota; kingdom Metazoa; phylum Chordata; class Ascidiacea; order Phlebobranchia; family Cionidae; genus Ciona; species Ciona savignyi. The sequence continues at coordinate 215,428 of CH001427.1, read as the reverse complement.
CCATATCCGCTTATTTAGAAGCATTTATAGTATACCTCCTGGCATGGCTTAAATGTAGTATCATTGGAAGATAAAAGGCAAGACCTCTCATGTAAAGGAGTCGTTTGGTTAACGTGGTTGTTCTGTGATCGTGTAAAATGTTTAGTATGATCGTGTAACAATATTTTGAAAGATCGCTAGAATATGTGTGCAAAAAAACTACATATAAGCCACACTTTACAAATCTGATCACTTGTGTACATAAAACAATCTTAGTACATAATTTACTTTGTAAAGGTCACTTTTATACATGATTCAACCTGGATATAAGCGCCAATTTACAAGGGTGTCTCTTTTGCTTATAAATCTACCTTAAAAAAGGTCAAATTGCAATCACTTTTGCACGCAAACCAACATTTCCATTTGTTTCTTACATAGGGATGTATGAGCATAAACATTCCATTTCTGTATATATGCTTTATACTTGTTAATGTTATTTTGTTTGGATGATAAATTATTAAATAGAAATATCGAACGAAATGTCGATACAAGAATAAATCATTTGTTCAAAATTAACAACGAAAACTTGGCGGGAGTTCTTCAGCGACGACAATTTGACGTTTTTTAAAGATTGATGATCCATTAAGTGATCGCTGTATAGCAAATTGGGCATTTTGCCCAGGGGCTCACGACCCTGTGTTGAGAAATGATGCCAATTTAGGGTGAAATACCCACCCAAGGAGTATTTTCCGGCACAAATGTTGCAAAGATGATCTTCATTAAAAAGTAACTAAAATTCAATTTATTGAACGATATTGTGAAGATAATGAGAGATTGTTTATTTAATTGACAATGTTTAAACGCCACAGTAAAGAGCCGCCTATGTTTAAAAAGCCATATCGAGGTTTATCTAACAGTCGTGTAGTGGAAGTGATTGACATATATTGAATTATACGAGCTTACCGGCTAAAATATCCCTACAATGTTTGCTCGTGGGACTTAAAATACCGGGCCACCAATATAAGTGGTTTGTTCAGCAGCTCGTCACGCTCCGTTGGTGTGCTTATGACGTCATAATAGTGTCGTTAGCCACCTGGGAATTGTTCACACTTAGGTTGTTTATAAAATATTGGGGAGTTTAATTCGACTTTCGTTTTAGACCCTGCAATCGAACGAGACGGGATTGAACGAGGATGGATGGGGGCCGTGGGGACGCTGGGGACCGTGCAGCCGGACTTGTGGCGGCGGTGTCACTTTTATGCAGCGAAAGTGTCTCAATGTCAGGTAATTGGGGGTTTGTCTGCCACTTCTCCTTGTGTTGTACTGGAGATTGGTTAATTGCATTTCTTAACCACCTGGAAATCGTAAACGCTAAAGAATAAACAACTTCTGTATGACATCACAAGCATGTAAATTAGTGCGACAATCGGCGCCGCGTTCGGAAGAAAAGCGGCACCGACGTCATCCGGTGTCTTTGTTGTTCTATAAAATCTCTTTTCCGGTGCCGGAAATAAGGGAATTGAACTTGGAACAAAAATTGTAAGACAAATCGGAGCCGACTTGCTTCGATGCCTTTATTGTGACGTCATAGGTATAATTGCGAGACGACGTTCTAGATTCGCTGTCTATTCATGGCCAGCAAAGCAACGCAAAAGGTTTTAGGTTCCCAGCGCATGACACCGCGTCACCGGGAGTCCAATTTAACAAACGTGTAATGTTTCCGGGTGGTGCGTTGACCGACCCAAACTTTTGTTGCAATTTCGCACATACCCGTGTCCCTGCGTCGATCTAGATGCGGTGTAGCCACATACCACGAGCAGCAGGCATTCTCTAAGTGTTTAACTGTCGTGCAGGTACTTGTACAACAAATATTCCATGTTTTACAACAAATAAACATTTCCAGGCGAAATGGCAACGACGAGTGCATTGGGCAAAGTCGAAAATATAGCTCTTGTTATATACAGGTAATGTTTGGACACCTGATACGGGCTTAGGTTAAAAATATTCCGTTATGAAAACTAAAAGTGTGTCTGAAATTGAGGCGCTATTGATATGTTGTGGCTGGCGTGCTGCAATGTTATTACTGTATGACTTGTCACGCCTTAGTAACAACCCCGTGAAGTTTGTTTATTTTGGAAATGTTGCGAAAGTGTGTCCTGTGTAAGGGCGCCTTACATTTAGGCTATGCTTCGATTCTATATCTACGAGTTTATAGTGTGGAGCTTTAATCCAGGTTATTTGCACAAACTGTATCTCTGGGTTGTAAAGTGGAGCTCATATCCAGTATTCTTTGTACTGAGGCTATTTTACAATTAAGAACATGGTTCTGTATGGTTCGTACACAATAAAAATATATGGTTTGTATGTATGGTTCGTAAAAGGCTCTTTTCCAATAAAGATCATGGTTCTATGTAGTGTATACAATAAAACGGTTTGGAAATATTTCTTTAGCAGCATAACAATACTCCATCCATGCTACAGGATTGTCCTTATGGATCCATTGATTTCCGCGCCGAGCAATGTTCCGTCTTCAACAACCAATCGTTCGTTGGAAGGCGTCACACCTGGAAACCATACGTTGGTAGTAAGTCAGGTGTTTTTGCTTTATATCTATCGATCGTATTAACCCAAACCGCGCATCCATTTTATACCGACCTCATTACCATGCTAGCTGGTGCAAAATTGGCCCAACAAACTATGGCACATTGGACTCGCGTTCAAAATTGGCCCAACAAACTATGGCACATTGGGCTCGCGAGATCTAATTATTAATTCACACTTAAAATGGTAAGATGTTACTTGGGAGTCTTTGCAAGCAGCGACGCTATCAACTTTTATTTGCTGATTGTCAACCTTCGTTTTCGCTACTTCTAGAATTCAATGACTAATTGTCTACCCTATTGTCTACGTCACAGTGCACGCGTGGGAATTTTTAAACAGTTCTCTCTTCCGATCTAAACCTTTATTATCACGTCATCAAATCGTGTCATTTCGAAAACGCAAACTGATCGCGCCCCTTAAATATGTCACCAACATTCAGAAAACGTTAAACCCATTGCGGGTTATGTATATACCCCCAACCTTTTGGTTAGGGGTAAACAGAGGCCAGACGTTCCCACGAACACGATACTAGGTGTCGATACAACCCGTTTACACATTCGAATTCTATTTGGCGCGATTCAAGAATTTCGCCTGACGCGAAAATGTGTTTTAAAAGGCAGCACTTGAGCGTTCAAGTTCTTCCGAAGGCAAAACTCCTTTTCCAGAAACTGGGTTGATGTAATAGAAACAAGTTAGTAACGGTTGTAAACACATGTCTTACGCATGTTGCCATTAACTTTGTTTTGTGATTGGAAACATAATTTGGTTTTCGATATAGTGTCCAATCCCGAGTGGACAATGTATTCTGTGGTGGTCCGAGTTTGTTATAAAATATTTGTGGACATGTTGTACTTGTTAGACATTTGTTCTTTACATTTTATGTTGATAACAGACGGTTGGGTGTGACACAATTTTAAGAAATGTAAAGCTTGTGCAAAATATCACGGTTTTTAATTAACTAACAACAACCGTTTGGTTCGAAAAGAATAATTTTAATCTATATGTCCTGCAGGTCATTTTGTTGTAAATATATATACATTTCACCACTATTGGTAATATTAGTATCTTATTCAAACACAATAATTTGACCTGCAATTCAGGGTACGGTAAAGATAGAGATAAAATAAATAAAACTTAACAGTAACGGTCAATTAGCCAAATGATTAGCGCGACCGCTTTATACACAGGCCATAATAATCAAATATGTGACTAGCACATCGCACGTTCGAAACTTGTCCCGGCAAAAAAACAAAAAGTTAACATAATGAAGTCTTGGTTCAGGCATTTTGTCTTCAGGTAAGATTTTCGTAAATATATTTCATTCTTGTCGTTGTCTTCTAGGTTCAGTAAGCAACCCGTGTCAGCTACACTGTCAACCAGAGGAGGAAGTCTTCTTCCTGAAGATGTTGGACAAAGTGGTGGATGGAACAAGATGTCGAGCCGACTCATTTGACGTGTGTGTGGATGGAACGTGTCAGGTGGTTGTTTTGTTTGTATTATGGTTTATTTATATCCTTATGAGTATGAAGTCCGGTTTTGATATCAAAGACACCTAATCCACATCGTCGAATTTCCGTCACACTGTGCGGATGACACATAATTTTATCTTTAAACACCAATTAAATATATCAAGTTTATAGTTCCTGCCAGAATCTCACGGTTATGCCTAATATTACAAACGAACGGCAACTGGTCAGCAGTATTAGAGACCAAATGAACCCGACGACTCTAGTTGACATTGCCCGCATACTTGACAAATCTACGCGCTAGAACGCTCTAACCTTTCAGCCACTAACTTGACCTCCCGCATCTAGAGTGTGCCGACCGATTTGACCTATGACCTACTGAGTGAGACGAAGTTTATGCTTTCGCTTCCCGTTGATAGATTAGCTAAGTCGGAGTGACCAACACAACCTTGAAACCGCAGCAGCCGCGCTCGCCCAAACCCCAGAAAATGACCAAAACAAACCCAGCGCTTTCTGTTATTAGGAGACCGTAGTAACTAAATACTCTAGTTTTCACCGGTCAATGCGAAACTTATAGAACTACCATTGCAAATTTAGTCTTACCATTACAACACTGCGTAGGCTTTTGTGCAACGAACTAATGAAGATTAAAAAATAGTTTGATAGTTTCATACTAACAGCGATTAGTTTGACAACCGTGTATTATTCACAAGTTGTCAGAAGTAGGTCAAACGACTTTTACAACATAAGTTTTAATTAAATCATCGTTACTAACTTGAAATTAGAGTCCATAATACAAGTGTTAAGGCTACATTTTAATTCTGGAAAAGTGTCAGATTCGTTTAATTCGTAGCTGTTTCCCTTTAATTATGACGTCACACTTCCTCATTAACACCCCTATTATTAGCTAATAGACAGAACTAACAACGGACAATAGATTCATTTCTCTTACAGTGCCTTTGTTAGCTGATAGCGTAAGACAATAAATTCTATTCAGGCGTCAATTTGCATTGTTTTGTCACCAATAGTCGATTGTACCTTCACTTTGTCAATTTGATTGACAATCAATCAACAAACAAGATTGTGGACAAACAGCACGTGAACGGAAACCCATTGTGTCCCAAAAAAACAATGTAAATACACATCAGTAGTGCTAAATCTCATTATGTCGATTTTAGCATTGTTTGCTGAAAACAACACAGAACCACACTTGCTGTTTTCCATTGATTTACGAATCGATGTACAGTACTTGATTTATTGATATCGCCTAATGTTTATACTACCAATATACTGCGATTGTTTTCACTTTTTTGCACAATAGATTACCCATGTCTTAGACTTTGCTGCTTGAGCCAAGCTGTTGCAAATTATCAATTAATAACGTTTTCTTTTGCAAACGTTTACGATATCCACCCAATTATCCGACAGATTAGTTTAGTGGTTAAATACGTCGCCTTTCAGCAGAAGGGTTTTAGGTACGAAACTGGACGATAGCTAGTCAGTTTTGTCCTTGTGCAAGGCACCTAACGGACATTGCCTGAACCCAGCGGCTTAATGGATTGTACTAAAATGAAGGAACGTGTTAATTATACACAACACACTACAATTAATAGCTCCGGTAACCCGACGGTGGGCGCGAGGTGAACTGACGGTTGCCCGTGTGTTTCCCCATTCACGGGGATAAACATAATATATTATCATATCCTAATTCAAAAACTCGTTAAATCTCGACATAAAAATGACGTGTTGATGACGCAGGAGGTTGGCTGCGACATGATGTTAGGATCTGGTCTGAGGGAGGATGTATGCAGGGAATGTGGAGGGGACGGGTCATCATGTTACAGAGTCCATGGCGTCTTCAACACTGCTAGACTGCCACCAGGTAACTTGCGATGTTTTGTGTAATTCAATGGTGTCGTTCACACAGGATGGCCAAACTGACTTGCTGTTAAATGAACTGCGATGTCATATAAATATATTCATCATACGCAAAAATACATGTTGCTGTGTACTTAAGAAGTTAGGTTAAATAACCAGACCAAATGTTTCCCAAACCGAACAAGGGAACTAAATTTCAGATTTTGATTTTCGTTCGATAGCGCTTGGCCTTTTGAGTGTTTCCTTTAATTCTGTGTCGCAGGTTACACAACGTTCCTGGAAGTCCCCGCTTCTGCTACTAACATTGAAATAGCAGAAAATGGACCTTCCAGAAATTACCTTGGTAAGTTACATGGTATTGTGAACGAGGTTTGGCGTAACAACGTGTGATATAAAACAAAATATGACGTAACGATAGTTATCGTGATACTGTAACATATCCGTAGTGTTAGCTGGAATGACGTAAGGTTTTACCCGCGTATGAGCGACAACGTTAGTTTTTATCACACTTGTAACCGTAACAGTCTATCAATAACATCGTCCAAACATTTTTTTCAGCGGTAAAGGACGCGCAAGGGAGCTACTTAGTAAACGGGGGATGGCAAATTAACCACTCTCGTACGTTTCGTGTGGCGGGGACTACATTGACCTACCGAAGAAAACCTTACCGCATGAGGTCGCCAGAGACACTGTCATCACTCGGGCCGACCATGGAGAAATTGTTAATAGACGTGAGTGGTTGTTTTTTAAATCTACGTCTAATTGGCTGATAATGTAGATGTGGATATATTTGTTCTATGTTTACCTTTTGCCAAATTAGTTTCACCAAGATCCTTCGAAAGTCTGTGGGTTGCGTTTTCGAGATGTACCACTTCCATTTAATATTTTATTTTGTCGGTTAAGAACAATATTTTGTCTATTGATAAACATTTCGCCCGGTAATAAGTAGTGGGAATAAATACCGAGCCAGACTTGGCACCGAATATGTCACTCGGTATTTCGGTTATTGGTCAAACGAGGTCTAAATGTCGAATGGGGCCAAATGCAATTAAAACTAGTAGGCTAAAATCGAATCATGCAGCATTTAATCGTATTTGGTCTCATTCAGTAGTATGTAGAACAATATATTCCTTCCGGTTGTTTGTAGGGTACGGCCGCTCATACTAATTAAACTAACCTACGGATACTATCTAGATTTTTTTGTTAAAAACTCGAATCGTTAAGTACTAACTATATATACCTACGCAATACGAAAGTATATAGCCCAGACCTCCATTATAGTATATGCTCTCAACAAGAAGATGAATAACCCTATCACAATTGCAGGTTATCGTGCAGGAACCTAACAAGGAGATCAGGTACAGTTACCACCTCCCTTTGGGAGTGACGCCTAACGTTATTCCCGGGAACTTGCCGGTTACAACTGAAATCACGTGGAAGGTTGGAAACTGGAGCGTCTGCAGCCACCAATGCGGAGGAGGTGGTTACTTGATTGTTACGCTATAATTTAACAGCTAGGGTAGGGGGGTCAGGTCTTAGGAAGGTGGTTTAATTATACTTACCATTAGGGCCAAAAATCGATTAAATTTCGGGCGAGTAAAAATTAACTCGCCTGTGGAAGCTGACGCGAGTAAATCTTGCACGCGAGTAACGGGAGTAATATAGACTCAAGTAGTTGGTTTCTCCATGTGTATAATAAAAACGGTCGCATAGATGAGGATTTGTTTTTATTCCCCTATACGCCAGTTGAATAGAAAACGGTCGCGGTAAACGTTTATTAGTTTTTTTTTATTATTTTACAAGAGTAAATTCTTATTCGTATACGGCGTGCGTCACATCAGTAAACATAAGAAACACGCGAGCGTGCGTTTTGCTCTGAAGTATATAATGTTCCTAGGCTGTGGGCTAAATTGGTACCTACGTAGTTATCTCTTAGGCAATTATCCTTGGACAATTACTACCTGAATTACTGTACAGCATAATTACCCGTAGGGATCTCCACACAAATGCTATATTAGCAAGTTTGCATATGTTTGGCTTTGTGTAGTTGCTGGAGTGGATTTAATTATTTATAACACAGTTAAATATACGGGAAAACATCTCATAATCCCATATGCGATAATAGCTGATACGGACTGTATGTGACCTTTGAACCCAGGTACTCAGAGACGTCGTGTGCGATGTTACCGAGGCCAAGATCACGTGAGGGGAAGACTGTGCAAAATAACGCCGCGGCCGGTCGGACGACGTCGCTGTAACGAACAAAGTTGCCCAAGGTGAGGTCACTAATCAGCTTACTGTGCCGTGTTTTTTTATTATATTTTTTTACTCTAGTTTCGACTCCTTAGACCGTTTTTGTTTAGCAGCCGGTATAGGTATTGATCGCGTCAACCGTTCGAACACACGACCGTACAACTGCATATTAGTTGGTTTGACTGTTTAACTGATCGAACACACATTACGATTTCTATACAAAGACTGTAATAGTGACAAGCCCATCACGGATCCAAAACTTATAGTCTGAGAAAAATCATACACACAGTGTGATGTCATTCAGAATCATTTTTTTCTCAATACGTGTTTGTTTAATATATTTTACTCCCTGGAATTTTTAAAACATAACTGCTGTTTTGCATATATATAAATATATATGTTACATACATTTTTGTGTGCAGATGGTGGTCAGGTCAGTGGGGAGTGTGCAGTGTATCATGTAACGGCGGGATCAGGACAAGAGAAGTTCAGTGTTTACAGGATAACAGGTAATCTATAATAATGAGATTGCAATACACGGCTATACAACCAAATATATGTTGTACTGAAAAAAGCTAATAAAAGTAGGTTAATTGATTTCATAACCGATCAGGCAAATTGATTACACAACCCCAACCACCACCCACAGTAATATAATCCACATAACTTGATATATGGATTTATATACCATGTGGTATAGATCTAGTAGAAGCACGCTGTAATAGGTTGCTGGATCGAAACATGCTAATCTCCTGTGTCGTTGAGCAAAGCACTTAGCGACCATTACTTGAACCTAGTTATATGTCAAGCATCAAGTGAAGTTAGTTTTGTTCTTGACTTGTATTTACACCGTGTGATATTAAATGCTTTATGTGGATGATCCAGGACACGCGTTGCTGATGTAAGTTGCCTTGGCAACAAACCAACCAATCAGGAACGATGTAACGAAGTCCCTTGTCCGTATTGGTCAGATGAGGAGTGGACTCAGGTGTATTTAAATTTTGTTTGCTAATTTTACAACTTTTGGGAGAAGTTTTATCTCTGGGTAAGAAAACACAGGAAAGTGTGATATTACCTCGACCACACTATCGGGTTAGCGAAGTCATTGCCATGTGTTCAATACCACAGAGACATTGCTAAAGTAGCAAGTACTCTCTTAAAGAGCAAAACCGACTAGCCAGTGACTGATTTCAAACCTTCACCTTTTGGCTGTTCGTCTGACAGGCAATCGCTGAGCTAATTGGTCTATATTTCTGCTATGATTTTCTCCTTGTATGTTTTAATATTTGATGTTTCTTTAGTGAAAAAAAAGAGCAACATTGTGAAACAGAATTCCAAAACTTTTGTCTCATGAGTGTTAACATGTTTCGCATTAATTACTGTGCTTTTCTTTTGTTCATTCATAATAGCTGTTGTTGTGTCATACAGTGTTCTGTGGAATGTGGCACGGGAATGCAAAGTCGCCGTGTTGAGTGTGTAGTGTTGCGCAACGGGGTAAAGACAATTTTACGAGATGAAAATTGTGGTGGCGAAAAACCTAAAGCTCAGAAACACTGCAAGGGACCCCCATGCCAGATTTCATGGTTCTACGGTAAGCATTTGCACTGTTGACAACGAAATAATTAAATCGAATAGGATAATTTTTCTATCCGGAATATGGATATGGAAATTTTATTATTTCTGCCATTGACTTCTAAGTATTTGAATTTTAATTTGAATCAAGGAAGTTGGAGCTCTTGTACGACATCATGTGGTGGCGGGGAACGAACTCGTCACGTGATGTGTTTATCCGAGGTCACTTTCCGTCCTGCCGAAAACTGTATCAACTTACGGAAACCCCCTACGTCTGAACCATGCAACACCCAAGATTGCCCAGCAGGTGGGACATCGTCTTTTGCCTTGGAAAACATATGGTCGCATGGCTGAATGGTTAAAGCAACCGATACATATACCAATTATAAAAAAGGTATAAGGGCCGAACCTACAATGGACATAGATGAAAAATCAATGCGGGCGAGTCGAAAGATGTTTTAGGTTCTGTTCTTACCCTGTTTGCTCATTTGGTTGTGCCTTTGGAAACCTTTTTGTATTTATTAGATTCAAATGCGTGAAAGTGAAAGTGTTAACAGTGACAAAAAAGGAAACCCTTTAAAATAGTTCCAGCAATAATCTCTACAGGAGCTGTTATGATGATGTGTTATAGCGTTTTTTTCGTTCGCGTGGACAATCTGAGAAAATCTTTTTTCTAATTTTCCTTAAACAAACCATCACCATTATGTTCAATGCCTAAACATTCCAAACCCTTCAGAGATGATTGTCCTTTAAAACTGTGTTGTAAGTCATGTAACCAACTTGATGTGTTGGTTTGTATAATAAATATCAGTATCATCAATATCACGTATCAATCAGCCAAGCCGTATAACAGGAAACACCTTTTTATTTTAGAAAGTGCCTCTGCAGTCAGGTCCAACAATTGCCGTTTGACGGAGCACGGTTGTTGTAATGATGAAACGCAACCTGCCAGTGGCCCGAACCACGTTGGATGCCCAGAGTACGGTATGGTAGTTGTATTGGTTGAATATGTATACATACCACCCATTTATCACTATTATCAACGGCGTGGCATTACCAGTCAAAATGTTATTTCGAACATTAAGAACGATCACTATCCTCATGATTCCACTCACATGATTCTACTCACAAATGATTCCACTCACAAATGTTTCCACTCACAAATGATTCCACTCAATGATTCCACTCACATGATTTCACTCACATGATTCCACTCACATAATTCCACTCACAAATCCCCATTCTACCAATAGATACTTGTTACGTCACGATGGACCGTGGGTCACTCTGTGGATCATGGGTTTCACGTTGGTTCTTCAACCCTGTTACGTCACAATGCCAACACTTCTGGTATGGCGGTTGCCACGGCAATCGGAATCGCTATGACAGCCAGAACGAGTGCAAAGCCGTCTGTGATGTCACAAATGGTAAGTCGAGACGCGAGATCGTATGCTTGTGACGCAGCTGTTACCTGATCCAAAAGCGCCTTGAGCTATATTTATAATCTTTTTTTGGGGCAGACAATTTAGTCACATTACAATACTCTGGTTTAGTTAAACCTAAATTTATCTGCACACTGTGAATGATGGTCAAGGTTGGTGTATTTGAATGGTTAGCCTGATGACAACACACCACAGTAATTGTTATGTAGCACATAAGATGTGTGGTGGTACCTGTCAACCGCCGCAATATTCTACTATAATGTGTAGCTAACGTAAATATCCGCCCGAATAAAGCGCAATGGACTTTGCCTAATGTTTGTCAATTTAACAGTAAAAACAACAACCGGTCAAACAAGAACAATGCCGTCTGCACAGCCTACAACAGCAACACAACCAACAAGAACGACACGAACATACATACAACCAACAACAAGAACACCGCCAACAACAAAAAGACAACTAACAGCAGCACAGACAACAAGAAGACAACCTACAGCAGCACAGACAACAAGAAGAACACTTGTTTTCCTGTCAGACTCTACAACTCCTCAAAGTAAAATCTCCCGGTTGCCATTGCGTGACGTCACCGAGGCTTTTAGTTTAAACGTACGCACACTGGATGTCGCTAAACACAGCAGACAACCGAAGTTCTGTTCGATGCAGACTGAGCGAGGTCCGTGTTTTGGTCGATTCGAGCGATGGTTTTATGACGAGATTGACCACGCATGTAAAAGTTTCACGTTCGGGGGCTGTGCTGGAAATGAGAATAATTTCGGAACAAGAGAGTTCTGCGAGGCGGTGTGTGTGCGGAGCAATCGTCCAGTGGCCAAGGCTGGTGAGTTGATGGTTTATATGTCTTGGTCGGTGGGAACGTTTAAAAATGATTCAATATTTATAAAGAGCTTAGTCGTAGCGCACTCTTTTTCAGTTAAGATGCCTCGTTACAGCATTTTGGTATGAAAATTCCTTAAAGGTGAAAATTAGTATAGTGAAAGCTATAATCATAAACACATGTATGTGGCGATTTGCGTGTTTTAAACATTTGGCAGTCAAACAAGCTCATTAGTTTTCTGTTCCGCTACAATAGCACATAGCCTACCATTAAACGATAGAATAATGCACGGAAAGTATAAAAGTATATTTCGGAAAGTATATTTCTGTCACAATAAGTTACTCAATCCACACTTTTCTTCATGTAGGTTGGCTTCGAATGCTTCTCAGTCACACATCAATCAAAGTGAAATTAGGTGCAACAGCCCGTCTTGCGTGCCCGGCAATTGGTTCGCCACCCCCAGTTATCCGTTGGTTAAAATCTGGCCGTGAGCTTTACTTTAACAAGTAAGTGATTTTTCCTATTTTTTTAATATAACTAAAACGTTTCTATTTAAAACAATTATTGCATTTCATCCCGATACAAATATATTATGGAGCCCCGATGATTATATAGACTTTAACGGTCGCCCCGATAATCATAGACTTTAACGCTCAAATTCCCACACCAACTATCAGCACATTGCAGTTCCAGGATAAGCAGAGCATCAAACGACTTGATCATCTCAAACGTGAAGCAGAGTGACGTAGGGAGGTACGCATGCGTAGCAAGTAACGCTGCGTCCCGGGAAAAAAGACTAAACCTGCGACTCATCCTAACTGGTGAGTTCGCTGGATTGTACCAGCATCACAAGCTCTTGTGTGTTTATGTTAATTGTAAAACGGTGTAAAAATATATTTTAACCGTTATGCGAGAACCACCAGTCGGTTACAGACGCGAGGAAGATTATCCAACGTAGCGTGACACGATTAGACTGCCCCCGCCAAATTACAAATATGGTTCGTTTGAGAAAGTACTTATACAAGTATATTAAAAAAATGATAACGTTAACAAACTGTTTGTAAATATATTTCAGAGGTTATATTAAGGTAAATAAAGAGTTCAAAAATGGTGCAAAATTATTATAAAAACACGCGGGGCACATTATAGCGCTATTAACTCTGCGGTGGGCACGAGGTGTCAGACGATACCCGTACATAAAGATTTTTTATTAATTTAATAACAATTCTTGCGGCATTTCAGGTCGGATAATACGTTTTCGTGTGAAACCCCAAAACACGACAGTGACCAAAGGCAGACAAGTAAAACTGCGTTGTCGGGTTCGAGGAGGTCCGGCAACGATATCGTGGAGCAAGGATGGCGATCCTATTCACACAGGTCAGTTGTGCAATTTCTTTGCTGTCAACACTATTGGTTTAGTTAAAAAATATGGCACGCAAGACGGGCTGTTGCACCTAAGAAGAAACGTGTGAATAATACACAACACACTATCTGACGATCTGACGATTGCCGTGTGTTAAACCCCTTTATTTCCCATTCACGGGGATAAACATTAGTATCCTATTCTATCCTAATAATCTTAGTACCTGGATGACGAACCGCATTAACTGTTATGATGTTATAGACAATCATTATGTCGTAAAATCTTGGGGAGATCTTCGTATACTGCGATCGCAAATCAGTGATTCTGGAAATTATTCGTGTGTGGTCAGCACTAAAGGAAACAAACTGGCAACACTGCAAGCTTCCGCCGTAGTTAAAGTGTTACCGAGTAAGTGATATCATTTTTATTTTAAATGTTCCGTATTTGCGGTTTTGGCGCTACGGTCGTGTTGTCGAATGGCTAACGAGACCGATGCATATACAGTCAAACATAAATAGTCTTAGCGACAAAACCTTATGAAAATGCAGTTTTTGTAGACTTACGATAGCATGTATGGTTATCCCGGTGGTGGGGGGCGAAATGGCGGTTATAACACGAGTCATGGATTATTCTGTGTCCTTGTTAGATAACCCAAGCTATGTGTTGTAGGTGATTGAGACGTTACTTCGGTATTTATTAAGAATTTCCTGCTTTCACAAATTGTGTCGATTGTAAAAAAATGTTTAATTTCCAACAGAACCCACAACGGAGGAATGTAAGGATTTACCTTTTTACGCGAATTGTCGTCTGGTGGCAGCAGCGAGCATGTGTCGTCATCAGCACTACAAACGCTATTGTTGCGTTACTTGCAAACAAAAGAAGCTATTATCATGACAGTGGGAAATTCCCTAACGCATGAATGCTGCTATTATTTTATAATATTTTTTTATATTTATCAGAATCTCAAGTTCGGTTTTCTCATGTTTTGTAACAAAACTTTTTCTTTTATTTTAGCCAAATATTACTCATACCGCCCTCCAGTGTCCGTTATTGATTGTGACTTTTTATCGCAAGGTAGCGCACGTCGATAAGTCGTTCAGCATATCGTTTTTGCCTCTTCATGTAAAATACATTTTAATTTTTCACGTTTTATTGTTTTGTACAATATGCTTTATAATGTAATGATAAATTAAACGTCACACCGACTATATACTATGACATTTGTTTACACAAATCAGTTGTGCGGTCCAATCGGGATTTAGAAATATGAATTAGGATAGGATATTCAGGTTTATCCTCGTGAATGGGAAAACCAAGGGAGTTAACACGTCAGATCACCTCGCGTCCACCGTCGGTTTACTGAAGCTATTGGAGTGTTGTGTATGACATACAAGTTCCTTTAATTTGGTAGAACCCATTAAACCACTGGGTTCAGGCAATGTCTTTTAAAGTGGTTTGCCCAAAAACACAACTGACTGGCTAGCGGCCAATCGAACCTACAGCCCTTCGGCTGGGCGACACACTTAACCACTAGACTAATCTGTCGGACCATTGAAAACAAAGGACCGCTGTTCTAGACTGTATAAAGTTATGTATTTAAAATTTAGAGAAAGGTATATAATAAATTTCTAGACATTAAATTGCTGATCCTGTAAAACCAACCTCAAATCTGACTGGAAATATCAAGTGTGATTAGGTAACAACGAGACCGAATTTATTAGGTGGGCTAAGGGTCGTCAGGTATCATGTCCACAGACAATTGCACTAAACACGAACGATATTGATATTTGGTATCTCATGTAAGGCACCTACCATTGGTGCCAACGATAGATTCAAAATTACGGTGATTAACAATAGATTCAAAATTACGGTGATTAAAATTAACCTGATGTTTATAACTTCTTCATCACATAACACTTCCCATGGCTTGGCGTAGTAGGGTCGTCACGAGCATAATTAAATGCAAAGAAATTTGGGTTCGTTTCTTCAACCTTAACCACCTTCCCTTCATCTGCCAAAGATGTCATGTAAGCCTCCATCTTATCTCTATATGTTGCCCACTCAATGTCATCCCTGGAGGTGACGATTACCCACCCGCCCTTCTTTACCACACGCACTAAATCTCCAACCATCTCGCTCTTGATATGCATCGGGCTGAAACTACCGGACGAAATTGCAGCATCATAGGACCCATCAGCAAACGGAAGAATACTTTCAGGTGTCAGCATATGGCATCTCAAATCGGAGTACACACCTTTCAACTTAGCAGCAACATCTAACATGCCCTGACTTCCATCCACGCCATCTATAATACAATCACATCCCAGTTTTCTTAGATTTGCGCCTAAGAGTCCAGTTCCAACACCGACATCCAATATTTTAAATGATTTATTACAGTTGATGTGTTTCTTCACAGTCGCTGCAACTTCAGATGGTAAATCGTAACCAAGGTTTCTAAGGTCTTTATCATATTGGGCAGCATACTTATTGTACTTGTCAATTATCGTTCCTGGTTTTTCCTTGTTAAGCAAATTGCCATACAGGCTGTCCCATGATTCTTTCGATTCCATTTATAACTTTGCAGTATCTGTACTGCAGGAATTGTAAGACCACTGCACTCTTCAATAATTACTGTATGAACTATAAAACTTTATCGCTGCAGAGAAAGCTGATATTTGAATTATGCAATGTCAAGTCTTCTCTCTTTGTCCATCTTTTATGGGCTAACCTAAACCCTTCCATTTATTTTGCTATTTACTGGTGATTGCATAATTATAAATCTGTATTAACTTGCATACTTAGAAGCCTTATCCAATAAATATATAAAAGGAAAAAACAAATATTACAACAATTTTTACGTATGTTACGGGCCCGGCATTATTTAAATAGAGGGGCAGGCTTTTGTAAAAGACAAGCTTTGCTTAACAACCGAGTAAAACTCTTTAAATACAATTTATCTGTCCAAACTTGGGACAGAGCTTAATCTAATACAAGACAGGTCCATAAAAAGACATTGGTAAACATTCATTATAAGTGAGGCAATAACTGAAAAAGTATAACAGTATGAAACACAGATAAAATTTTACTTTCTTTAAAACAGGTGTGGTAAGTACTAGACTTATGCTATAACAATAACCACAGAAAACCAGATGACATAAACCCGTCACAATCAGGAAACTTGTCAATGCATAACAGGAAATAAATGAAGAAACGCTAGGCAACATATAACACAACTACATACAGACAGTCTCTGCTTACCAAAGATTTGTAACTTAATTATTCACATATACTAGATATCTATATACAATACAATACAATACAATTTTTATTTTTGTTTCTTTCGCTGCAGCGTTTATAACCAACAATTTAAAAATACATGGCATATACATATGTATACAAAAACAAATATGGCGTTAACTAAAATTCCAATAATTAAACAAAGAAATAATAAATACTACAGCAAAACAGGAAGGCACCAAAAAAAACTAAAAGTTATCTAGTTTGGCGCCTCCCTGTGAAAAAAAAAAATAAATAAATAAAAAAAAAAATAAAAAAAAAAAAAAATGTATATATAATTATCTGATTAAATAAGGGTTAACTTGTAACATAACTGTAACAGTTGGGATTAGCAATTCAGAAGGATTTATATTAAAAGATTAAAGCTGTTACATATTATATAAAATGATTTACACGCTTTCATATAGAACCATTAAAATAGTTTAACTTTGCTATAAACAGTACTACAGTTATATAGAACGGAAGTCAATTTCATACAGATGCTTAAGCAATAAAATAGTTTAACTTTGTTATGAACAATACTTCAGTTATATAGAACGGAAGTCAAACAATAGCCTACACTCTCACGCAATACAATACAATATAACTTGTGACATAACTGCAACAGTAGGGGCTGACAATTCAGAGATTTATATTAAATGATTAATAAACTGTTACATATTATACACAGTGAAGTAAGTAAATAATAAATACAAAAAAGGGTATTTTAATCTTAAACTTATGGGGTGTAATTACAGGTCACAATTACAAAGTAAATATATTTGTCAAATGCAAATATTAATATAACTCCGAATAAATAATTACATATTAACTGAGTGTATGATGTACCGTATACTAAACCTAAATATAATTACTAATTAATTGCACTTTAAGTTGTTTACAAAACACGGAATAGGAGGCATGTTTAAGGGATTCACTGATCAGCTTCCACACCTTAATCCCATTATGCAGAATCGTTTTGGTTCCAAAGTTAGTAGTAAACGAGGGGTGGAAATATACTGTAGTTTTAGTTTGACGAGTATCATAACAATGCACAGTGTTTTTTTTTTAAACAATAATTGTAAGGGTTGAGGTAAAGCATTATTAAACAATTTATGCATAAATTTACCAACTTCTAAGTCATAGATGTCATTTAACTTTAGTAGGTAAAGCTTCTGATAGAGTGGAGTAACCGAACAACTACGTTGACTGGATGTAATTATTCTTATAATCTTATTATGCAATACATTAAGCGGGTTTAAAACTGTTTTGTTTGCTGCACCCCAGCATATTATAGCATATTGCAAATGTGAGTGAATGAAGCTAAAATATAAAAGGCGCAAAGTGCGAATGTCTAGATAACGTCTAATCTTGTAAAAAATTCCGCAATATTTAGATATTCTTTTTTCTAAACATTTTATTTGTTCATTCCAGTTAAGTTTATCATCTATATATACTCCCAAATATTTTACCGAATTAACACGCTTTAAGTTGGTGCCGTCCAGCACCACTTTAAATTCAGAAGTTGAACAATATTTGAATGGGTTTATTATCATATAGTTAGTTTTTGAATGGTTTAAGGATAGTCTATTATAATGCAACCATTCAGTTACCTTTAGTAGTTCGTTGTTTGTTTTGGTTTCAAGTTCATTCAAACTTTTATCTTTAAAAAATAACACAGTATCATCAGCATATAGTTTAGTTTTAAAGTTGGAAGCACAAGGCAAGTCATTAATATAGAGCAGGAATAATAATGGACCTAAAATTGATCCCTGTGGAACACCACATGTAATCATACTTGATTCAGATTTCACTGTGTTGACATATCCCATATTTATTTTCTATATTTACAGTTTTTATTATATGTTGCAACTAGTTATTAGTAATATTTATTATGTTTGCCCTGATACCTACAATTATATTGCGCCAACACCAGACTATTATGTTACAGGTTTACATAACCTATCCCAGCTAATTACATTAGAATGGGCACACTAAAAGGAGAGAAACTGCATACTAAAATTACAGAAACTAAATTTTATTATTGACCTAAAGACTGATCTCAACCCCAAAACTAACCTTAAACCACATGTAAAACTATTTCTAATGTCATATCATTATTTTAGTGTGCATTTTCCCTCCTCTTCGCTTTCCCTACTTTTAGTTTTCCCTCAATATAATTAAACTTTACTTAACCTTAGAAGACAGTCAACATAAGGACATTTTAAACAGGATGATTTGATATAATTGGAGCAACTTTCGAGTAAATGAGCGAACCACAATGGCACCATACATATTAATATACACATTAAACCTTGTACTGTTGTAATATATTAGCTTTCCAGACTAGACTACTTAATGATTATTGCAAATCTTGGCATAAAAACTTAAACTAAACTAGAGTGTCAACCACATGTTTAAGCACCATTTGTAAAACACATTTTGTATGCTATATATTTATGCGAGCAGGATCCCTAACCACAATTTGTATTTTCTAGTATGTAGTTTGTTTCTGCAACATAAACGCATGGGTCCCTGAGGTAACAATCCGCTCTTGTTATTCATGTTTATTACACAATATATGTTATTTTCAGTTATGTGCACATCAGGTGTTTGTGCAAGCCTAAATGCATGGTTCCCATAGTTATCAAACCAAACTTCAATGTGTAGTTAAAAAGGGAATAATCGTTTTAGATTAACGAACATTTCACCGCAAATGTTTTAAATTAAAGCCTTTTTTCAAGCGCAGTAGTAAAGCTAAATTCCCAAAACAAAAACAAGAACAACCCGATTGAGTTTTCATTACTTCGGGGAATACCCTAGGTTAAGTACATAAATTTCTAGCGGCGGCTTGCGCACAAAACATTCATCAAATCTGATCACATTATGAGCTGTTGTTCTAGAGCTATGCTCAAAAGAAGCTATTTTTTAGAAAAAAAAGTTTTGGTTTTTAGAGTCTCAGGGGAATCCCCTGGAATTTATTACCTAAAACATTTTTTCTTCATATATAATCTAATTTTAAACCATGTTGTCTAACAAATGACAAAGTTTCATTGCGTTTCCATTAGCCCCTCTGGTAGATGTCGTGGCAACATGCCACGCCTGTCATATTCATGACTCAGAAACATACCTTCGTTTTAAAGGGAATTAACCTAAATAAATGTTTTCTTTCTTTTAATTGGTACAGAAGCAGCTAACGTTCCAACATTTTACCAAATCGGAATAAAATTGGAGCAGCTGTTCAAGCGCTATGCCCAAAAAAAACATTTATTAGAAACAAAATACCATTTTGGTTTTTTAACATCTCAGGGCAATTCCCGTGGATTTATTACCCACAATTTTGGTTTTTCCATATATATCTAGACCATGTTGTCTAACAAATGACAAAGTTTCATTACGATTCCATTACATCTAGTAGATGACGGTGCGACATGCCATGGCTGTCAAACCAAAGAGACTATAACCATTTATACAGTATGTTTCCCATTTTTCCAAATAGGACCCATATTAAAATGTAAACTTGCGACCGGTAGTGCTACCCACAAGCATGGAAATTGCGCGCAACTTCATGGGGGAAAAGATCACGTATACTCCGAGCTTTTTACCGAGCGTATTTCCAATCGCCACATGATAAGCTCTCTGAGTTTGTGAACTGACTCGCGAGCAAGTGAATCCGTACAGATAAATTATTCCTCATTCACCTAGAAATATCATAGCGCTTCATACGCGGACCGACAGAAACCAAAGATTCAACGTAGTTTGCACAATCTTCTAATGCTAATCAAACCATGCCCTTTCGATTGGTGATTTTAATCAGAAATTGAATTTGATTTAAAAAGTGCCAAAGTGGTGATTTTTGATTTCAAAGTATTTGCAATGGCAACAACATATCTAAAACTTGTTTCGTTTCCGTCTTTCGTCGTTTCGTTCTTACTATTTTAAAAAAGAACAAACCCAGGAGGATATTCATATATTTTTCTTCCAACGAATGGAAAAACTCGTGCCCACCGCCTATTTATATTTTGCTGATTAAACATAACAATATTCACCTTTTTAAGACAGGTGGAGTAAAGACAAACTTGATGCAATGAAAGTAACTAATCGAATCTCAACTTCCAAGTCCATTCAAATAACATTTTTTTATCTTTTAGCTTCACCGCACGATGGTGCTAGTGATCAAACTGTGACGTCTAAGTTTAAACTTCCGCTAAAAAACTGATCACTTGTATCAGCACCTTTTTTATCTTTGCCTTAATAAAAAAAGTGTTATCACCAGCCCCACCCTAAAGTAAACACACTAACGTACAAATATCATACAGATTCCGTGTATGAGGTAGATACACATGCTTAATGTACACTCAAATGCAATGTCTAATGTACATTTTAAAATCATTCTTAAAATTTAAATGTGAACCAGTTTTGCATAATAATCAAGAAGAAATATCAACTTTTATTCTTTTGTTGACCATACCCTTTAATGTAGCCTATAAATAAAAAAATTGTGGTAGACCTTCGATTCGCGTATAAATGCTTACTCTAATCGCAGATTATAACACCAAAATTCAGGACAAGTTTAAGAAAATGCAGACATTGGCAACACTGCAATAAAAACTCCCTATCATATAAATTTGTAGTTGGAATTATTTATATTTGTACACAAATCAACCGTGATCAGCAAACTATGTGGCCATCTTCGTATTTCCAATGTCCCGAGAATGTATATCATATATATTTCTACAGAAGCCAACCTTGATAAGAGTACCACCAGCCCGCCTCTGTCATATTTCCAATCATATAAATATGTGCACATAAATTAACCTTGATAAGCACACATCATATGTGCATCTGTCCCACATTTTCACAGTTACAATACATCAGGGCCGGTTTTAGGCCGATTTGACCGATTAGATCAAATTGGGCCCCGCACCTTGAAGGGGCCCCGCGCTTAGGGGGTCTTTCTGTATTACGAGGTTGAAAATACTACTGAAACGTAAAATAAAAAGTGAAATAATATTCTTTTTCATAATATCAATTTGTTATGCATCGTAACTAAGTCAAATTTATATTTTTGTGTCTGCCTGTTACGTCATAATGAATATTGTTGCTCAACAATATATATACTGTATAGTGTATATGTTTGGAAGTAAAACAATATACAGTGGAACCCCGCTTACCTGACCACCCATGGGACCGTCATCAAGCGGTCGTGTTAGCGGGGTGGTCGTGTTAGTGAATTTTGCTTTGGAGCAAGTTGTCGTCATATGCAGCCAAAACGTCTGCCTTTTTACTATTTTTTTACCAAACGCCATTATTTTTATAAAATACTGCAGAATAAATTTAAACAACTGTTAGTACTGAAATTTATCTTGTAAAAGTCAGTTCTGTTTGCCAAAATTTTCTTTGTCTGTGTGTACGCGCTCATTTATTCCTATTGTTTTGATCATAAAAGAAATTTAACCTTATTATTTTGGTGACAAATGCATATTATTTAGCACGTTTGGTCACCTAAGCGGAGTTTAATTTGAAGTTTTGGACCAATATATGGCGGTCGTGGTCTGGAAACCGGGGTGGTCGCGTTATTGAAACAGAATGCAAGGCATTACCATAGTAAATTATTTGGGACCGCACTTAAGTGGTCTTGATAGTGAGGTGGTCGTGTTATCGAGGTGGTCTCCAAGCGGGGTTCCACTGTATCGTAAATAAGCGTTTACATTACCTTTAATTTGTTTTATAGCAAGTATTAAATGTCTATTTTTGTAGTTTGTGTGTACTAGTATGTATTTTGTGATATATAAACACCCATAAATTTTGCTATGAAGAGTAGGGGCCCCGCCATCACATTTCTAATTGGGCCCCGCGGTTCCTAGCACCGGGCCTGAATACAATCCTTTATATTTTGTACGCAAAACAACCCTGATGAGCGCACATGTTTTTCTTCGACATTTTCGCATTCTTTAACAACATAACCCTCCGACCCATCGCACCTTCTCCGAAACAATCCTAATTATATTTCCGTACCTAATCGTTCATGCACCGACATCAGGATATATAGAGACAGCTCAAGACATATATCTTTCCGCCATTTCCTAGATAACCCATTATAGGATGCTCTATTAAAACTAAATAGACGAAGTACTGTGTGTGCAGTGTGTTAAATATTAGATGTAGCGTAGCCTATATTTTTTACATTTTCTATTAATCATAAGGTGTGAGGCCTATGACTGTCCATATCTATGCTAAATTGTTGTCATAATTTATGTGCTTTAACGATTTTCTTTGCGTCCTCTTTTCCATTTAGCTACAACTATGAATGTTTTAGTTGGCATTCTTGCAAAAGAGAAACGAAAATAAATTTAACTAATTTCCAGTCTTAGCTTTTACAAAGTTGACAGAGTAATTAAGTAAAGATTCAATTGCATAAATTACCTTATAAAACTAAACAAAAGCTTTATATATAAAAATGGGAGTGGAGCTACAACGTTTAAAGGGCACGTGCTGTTAAATTTTCAAGGCGCCAGTACGGTGAGAAAAAGGCAATTGTAAAATCGAAGAGTTGTTAGTGACGTATAAATTAATCAGCTGTAGCAATGATTTGCGTAGTTTGTTGTCTGAATACTGGCAAGTACGTTCTGTGTTTGCCTGTATGCAATTTAAACCGACTTTGTAAAGTTAAATGTTTTGTGCTTTTTATTATGTGCAATTAAAGGAATATATACAGTGATTTTATTTTGGCGGCGGAATGATGATGGACTAAAAAAACAGTTTAAAAATATTAGCCTTCACATTTTTACGTTAACCAACCCAGAATTTACTAACGTTATATTTTCCTATTAAGGTAACGAGGTAGACCTGTTAACCTACTGTTGAAACAACAGCATATTAGTTAATTTTTAAAGAATGTTAATGTGATTAGACCTGGCATATAATCGTGTGTGGCCATTCGCAACGGTACAACCAACCAGCATTGAAATTATGAGACGAAAATCACGTTATTTATTTGTCCTTCTATTTATTTGGTTTGGGGGAGTTCTATATTATTTTGCAAATTTTACTAGATCTGAAAGAAATGCTCCTGTACACATGGAAGAAGTAAGTACCTGTTTTAAAATTGCATTTAGTGTATTTTGTAAATTGTGCAAAAACTTTTATGTGTTTTTGAAAATGATCATAATCTTTAATAATTTTTTTGTTATTTTTGATTTTAAAGTGCTCCACTAAGCATATAAGTATGAGAAAATAAGCAAATGTTTGTCTGAAGGTTGGTTGATCAAAACTACACACTTAACCATGTCAGTTTGCAACAATGCAAAATTCCCTATGCATTGAGTTTTATTATTGTTAGCCTAGACATATTTTTATTTTTTCGGTGTTGATTGCATGTACTGTTATTTTTTGCATTTTCCTCGACATTTCATAACAGTATGTGCACTTGAGTAGTCACTTAACGGACGTTGCTTGACATCATTGAAATTATATACTGGGTAAAACACACTAATAGTTCTGGCAACCTAATTGCGTATTTCAACATAGCTATGGTTTTTGATGACTGTGTTATTATGCTCCGGAGTTAAACAGCAGTTGACCAGTGTGTATTTATGCACAGTCAGACAGAACCAAAAAGCTTTGGACAAAACAAATGTTTATTTTTAACAACATGTGTACAAAAGCATTTGTTTGTATTTATACAAAATCGTTTAAATTTACAAATTGTGTTTGATTGTATGTCTAATCAATATGCAATTTAACAATAGTCTTGTCGGCAAAACGGATTCTCTACCCATGAGACTGTTAGCTTGTGCAGTGCATTACCAGTAACAATAATGGGATAGTGATATAGCCAAAATGGTGCTCATTCCCATGAGAGACAGCATAACATTCATTATAACACGGCCGATTATCAAGACACCACATTCAGGTCTCTCGGTATCTCCGTGGTTTGTTATTAAATACTACACTGTTAATATGATCCAACTGGATAAAATGACAACCTTGCTTGGGGATTCACTTTATATGGAGTATAATATTGGGGTTAGAACATGGTATGCAACCAGTTTGCACAAGCTTTTGCTGAATGAGGGTCACTGTCCGAACAATTAAAAGAAAGACATTTGTATTAAATGTGTGGTAAAATCACTTATTTTAGCCTTTATTTCTCACAATTCCGTTATACTTTCTCACAATTCCGTTATAATAGAATATATTTGTGTATATAATATTGTGAAGTTTGTTAATGAGACCTCGAATCAAAAAAAAAAATATATATATATAGTTAACTAATGAACCTTTGGTTAGGATTGCTTTTGGAGTGTACAACACAATATACAAAATGTTTTGTGTAACAATAAATACCATATCATTAAAATTTAAGAGCAAATTACATTTGAGGTAATTGAGTCGGGTGTCACTGGTTATTATTCTGTACCTAATCAGATTATAAGTTATAAGTCAAGACGTTTGTTACAAAGAGGAATTATCATGTGCATATTGCTATACTAATATATACATTTTTTAGCAAAATATCTTATTGTTGCATTTACCTTTTAACTAAGATTTTTTATACATTTTATCATTTCAGACAGATTTGGATATCGAAGAAAATTTCAACCCAAATTTAAGTGACTCAAAACACAAAGATTCATTGTTTAATGACAATTTCGACAAAGACAGTTATGATGATATAAGTGATCCGAATAATAAAGACAATATATATAAGAAAAAAGCGGATTTGTTGGGGAAGTTATGGGATAACCATAGACCAACTGATCACGCTGAAAAATTACATTTTCAACCGAATAACTTTATTCCGAATAAAAAACGAGGAATTCCGTGGAGAGACTTCGATGAGGTTGGATATATCGGTGCGACGGCATTGCGCCATGGAGAAGACAAGTATAAAAGAAACAAATTCAATCAACAAGCATCA